>ML793956.1:275936-308770 GCA_009831015.1 Picea engelmannii
AGATCCTTCTAGAAGCAGAAGCTTCTATTAGGTCTTCTTACATCCGCCTTATTCTATTTTATTGAAAGGTCTTATTAATATTGACCTTTATTACATCCGAATACATTGATCTACCTATGTGCGGGTTAGGACCTTAACAATCCTCATCTTCCTTATCATGTAGCATTCCATATTGATGTTGTATAAACGAAACATGTGATCTAGAGGACCATCATTAACAAAGGATCTTCGATGTGTGTCATGTCTTTGTTCTATTATAAAGCTATCATCTCTCTAGATATCGCACCTTCTCCCACTTTGTTAACCACTTTTTACGAACTATCGTTTAGACCACACATGCTTATTTCCTCTTTTCTGGTCCAATTAGGAGGGAATTTTGTTTCCATTGAAGTAGATATAGTCGACACACCCCTCGATTATAATATGTTATTGGGAAGGAGTTGTACGTATGAAATGATGGTCGTCGTTTTGTTTTTATTTCAAATTTTATGTTTTCCCCATGAGGGAAGGATTGTAACTATCGATCAGATGGATTTTAATTGCTCTAGCTCCATGGAAAATATGGGATCCACAGTCCCATGGATTGAAAAATCTTAGTTGAAAACTAAGAGTATCAGTGTTGAAATGTGTTCTTCACTTATGGGTACCTTTAATTTCCCAGAACTGGTGTTTTCGAGTTCCCCAACTTCCGTTACAAGATTTTCTTAATTCAGAACATCGTATCTACAGGATCCATGATTGTTACCATTGCCATATGAATTGGTGGAAGGTTGTGCACATGTCAGAAATCTTTGCAAACAAAAAGATGTCATTTGGCATTAAAAATGTTGGAGGCACTTTTCAGCGGTCCATGATGTTCTCTTTCCATGATATTAAGAACATAGTGGAGGCTTATTTGGATGATCTCACAGACTAATATCATAATATGGTGCAACATCTTTTACACCTCCACCTTGTCTTCGAGAGATGTCGTCATTATTGAATTTGCTTGAATACACATAAATGAATATTTTGAGTAACTTCAGGACGTCTCTTAGGTTTTATTGTTTCAACTAAAGGGATAATGGTTGACCCTTGGAAGGTTGAGGAAATAACATAGTTTCCTCCCCCACAAACAGTGCATCAACTTCAAAGTCTACAAGGAAAGTCAATTTTCCTTCGATGTTTTGTACCGAACTATGATGATATCACAAAAGGTTTTATGTGCCTTTTGAAGAAGGGGGTTCCATTTTATTGGGATGAGTCAACACAAAACTATTTCGATGCATTATATAAATATCTAGTTTTGAATCCCTTGCCTAGCCCCCGAGATTATAATATAGTTTTTCTATTATATCTCGCGGCAACTAAATCTTCGATCAACATGGTCTTAGTTCAGGAGGATGATAAGATACAAGAGCATGTAATCTATTATTTAAGTCACTCCTTGATAGGACCTGAACTAAAGTATTCACACGTCGAGAAACTAGCCTTAGAAACATTTCATGATGTTCAACATATCTAACATTATATTCTATTGGGTAAGATAACCATCATCATCGAAGTTAACCCATTTCAATATTTTTTGACTCGGTGAATAATTGGAGAGAATTACAACAAATAGATTGTTGTTCTTCAGGAGTTTGATTTTGATTTTCTTCTACAAAATACAAGAAGGTGTTAGTCTTTTCCAAACTTATGTTGGATTTCTTAGTAGAGAATGAGGATAATGAAGTTATCGACTCACTTCTAGATAATAATATATTCCTCATCTCTTCATACAATCCTTGTTATGGAGATATTATTATATATGTCCAAACTCTGAAGTTCCCTCTGAAATTATTGCGAGATGAGTGACGACAGGTTCTCCAAAGAATTATCTCATTATCATTAACACTTTGTATCAATAAGGGGTCGACTCAATTATCTGTCATTTCTTGAATCACGAGGAAGTGTAGTTGGTTTTTAAAGAATACCATAGTGGACCATGTGGATTTCACTTATTAGGGTTGGCTATAACTCATAAGATTTTTCATGCCAAGTATTTATGGTCAACAATCTTTAGAGATTGTATTGAAGTGGTCAAGAAATGCCACCCTTTCCAAGTATTTACTAAAAATATGCACACACAACCTGCTCCTATGTTCCCCATCATTATTGCCATCCCCTTCATGAAGTGGGGGGTATATTTTATAAAATGCCACCTAGTTTCATCTAGTGGGCATCGATATATAATAGTGGCCATTGACTAATTTACAAAGTGGGAAAAGGTCATGGCGACGTTTTCTAATTATGGTGAAACGACAACACTTTTCATGTTTAATCATGTCATAACTAGGTTTGGGGTTCCAAGAGAGATTATCACTGACCATGTAAGTAATTTCCAAAACCGCATCATGTCTGAGTTAGCATAAAATCTCGGTTTTAGGAAGGATCACTCATCTCCTTACTATCCTCGGGAAAATGACCATGTTGAATCGATTAACAAATCTTTGAAAACCCTTTTGAAAAGAACTGTCAACACGACCAAATCAAATTGGCATTTGATGTTATATCTAGCATTGTGGGCCTACCTAAATTTAGTCAAAACTGTAATAGGCTTCTCACCTTTTCAACTTGTTCATGAACTAGAAGCAGTTTTTCCCATTGAATGTGAAATCCCTCCGCTTAAAATTGCTATTGATTTCCTCCTTGACATGACTCAACTTGAAGGATGCCTTGTTTACTTAGAACATCCTTATTCAAAATGTCGATATGTTACATTATCAAATTAAGCACATAAGAAACGTGTCAAGGTCCTAAATCCTCCCAGTCCACCTTTTTTCCTTCCAACCACTTGAAATGGGACATGCATCCCCCTTGGGTGGAGGTGAACAAATTTGATGGCTCGGATCCCACAGGATGGGTCACTCAAATGGAAAACTATTTCTCTTTGTACGACATTACTAATGAGTTGGAAAAAATTAGGTAAGGTGTTCTCCATCTAGATCTGAAATGTTGGCAATGGTGGAAATGGAGAAAAAATGTCTGTCAAGGGTATGTGGCTTGAACACAATTTGTTGTTGATCTTTATGAACACTTTGAAATTAACACACACCATTTATTCCATTTGACCAAGTTGAAGCAATCTGGAATAGTGGAATACTTTTTCACTACTTTTGAGTGCTTGGCTTTCCGCATGAAGGGCATGTATGATAATTTTTTCCGGGAATGATTTATCAGTGGCTGGAAGGATGATATTTGTGCCCATGTACTTATGTCTCCCCCTCAGATTTGGATAGAATATACTAAAAGAGATAAGGAAGAACAACAGGTTGTCTCTTCTCAAACCAGAAAACCATCCTTTCTTCCTTTCCTTAAACCCACCACTCCATTGAAGATCCAGAAATTGACCTGGTTAGAAATGGTTGAACACCAACTCAAGGGCCTTTGTTATAATTGTAATGACAAATACTTTCTGAGGAACAAGTGTAAGGAAAAACTTATTTTTATGGACATCTCTAAGGATGTTTCGGAAGAATCGGTCGAGGCCCCCCCTATGGTTGAGTTACCAGAGCCAACTGATCTTACTCCACCCTCGGACCCCCTAGAAGTTGAACCAATCATTTCACTCAATGCTCTCATTGGATTCTGTTCTCCCAAAACCATCAAGATAATTGGCTAAATTAAGCATTAGATGGTTGACATCCTCATTGAAAGTGGCAGCACCCATAATTTTTTTCATCTCCGCATTTCCCAAGAAAATAATTCCTATATCCGTGTAGTCAACAACTTTCAAATCATCATTTCCACTGGAGGTTCCATGAAATGTGGAAGGTGTTTTGAAAATTCATGTCTCCAAATTGGTCAGTACCACATGAAATATCATATGTTTTCTATTAACATGCTTGGTTGTGACATTGTTCTTGGTGGAGAATGGTTATGGACTCTTGGTCCCATCCTCATGTATTTTAAGGAATTAACCTTGCAATTCAGCCAGGAGGGCCAATAGTATAAGTTCCAAGGAATCACTATTGGCTCCCCCGAAATCATTAGTTCCCATCGCATGGAAAATATCCTCAATAAAGGTCATTCCAACATTATTTCACAATTCCATTCCATTCACGCCATTGAGACACCCTCTGTGCATCACAACCTCCAAGACATTCTCTCCAAAATTCAAGTTGTTTTTTCCACTCCCCAGGAACTTCCCCCTTCTCGTGGTGTTCATTATCATTCCATTCCCCTAGTACCTAGAAACATTCCTCTCAATGTTCTCCCTTATCATCATCCCTTTTCACAAAAAAATGAAATTGAGAAAATTGTTTAAGAATTGCTCACCACGGGTATTATTCATCCTAGTACCATCCCCTACTCTTCTCCTATGGTCATGGTAATTAATAAAGAAGGATCTTGGTGCATGTGTCTTGACTTTAACGCCCTCAACAAACTCACCATCAAAGACAAATTTCCCATCCCTGTCATTGATGATCTCTTGGATGAATTAAGCGATGCCCAATTCTTTACTAAACTTGATGTATGTTTTGGATACCACCAGATACCTATGAAAGATGAAGACATTCCTAAGATTTTTTTTAGAACTCATGAGCGACACTATGATTTCTTGGTCATGCCCTTTGGCTTGTGTAATTTTTCCTCCACTTTCCATAGCCTCATGAATAATTCCTTTTGTCCTTTTGTCCGTCATTTTGTCTTAGTTTTCTTTGATGATATTCTCATCTATAGTAAAACATGGACAACCCATCTTTCCCATGTGGCTCAAGTTCTTCATCTACTCTCTCAACACCAACTTTTTCTCAAACAATCTAAATGTTCTTTTGGAGCCTCGAAAGTGGAATGCTTGGGTCATATTTTTGGAAAGGATGGTGTCAGGGTGGATCCTAAAAAAATTGAATCTATGAAGGATTGGCCTCGTCCCAATAATCTCAAGATCTTGTGTGTGTTTATTTGTTTAATAGACTATTATTGCAAGTTTGTTAAGAATTGTGGAAACATTGTGGAACCTCTCTCCACTCTAATTAGAAATAATGCTTTCATTTGGAATCAAACAACTGATCACTCCCTCCAATAATTGAAATAGTCTATGTGCACTACTCCTGTCCCGACCCTTCCAGACTTCAGAAAGACCATTGCCTTGGAATGTGATGCTTCGGGGAAAGGAATTGGTGCAGTCCTTATGCAATATGGCTGACCTTTGGCCTTCACTAGAAAACAACTATTGGAGAACCATTTGGCCCATTCAATCTATGAAAAGGAAATGATGTCCATTTTTCATGTTGTGGATCTCCGGTGTCCTTATCTATTGGGGAAACGCTTCCAAATCAAGAAACATCATCAAAGCCTCAAGTATTTTCTGGAGCAACGAATTTCATCCTCAGAGTAATAAAAATGGGTGACCAAGCTATTTGGATATGATTATGAGGCCATTTACATGGAAAATAAACTGTGGTTGTAGACGCTCTTTCAAGTAAATATGAATACGAAGGGTCCATATTTTCTCTATCCTTCATTGTACCATATTAGCTCCAAGTTGTTCACTAGGAATGGTTGCAAGATCCTAAACTATCACGTTTGATCCAACAATTGCAAGACAATTCTCCAGTTTCTCCAGATTAATATTTTCACAATGCAGAGATTCTCTACAAAGGTCGTCTGTATTTAAGAAAACAGACACAACTTCAATCCACGGTGCTTTCTGAGCTTCATGCTACACCCAAAACTGGGCATTTTGGGTTTATCAAAACCTATGACAAGGTCAAATGTTCATTTTTCTAGGATGGTATGAAGCAGGATGTCCACACATTTTTTATGGAATGTGATGTTTGTTAACACAACAAGGGAGAAATAGTCAAAGCCCCTAGCACACTACAACCACTTCCAATTCTACCCGCTATTTGAAGGGATATTTCTATGGATTTCATTATTGGCTTACCTAAATAGGGAAATAAATCCATCATCATGGTGGTCATTGATTGTCTTTCCAAATATGCTCATTTTTGTTCTCTTCAACACCCATTCATTGCATCCATAGTGGCTCAAATTTTCATGGATCATATCTTCAAGCTTCATGGCATGCCTCATTCCATTGTCTCTGACTAAGATCCCACTTTCACCAACAATTTTTAGCAAGAATTGTTCAGGCTACAGGGCACCCAATTGCATCTCAACACAACATACCATACCCAGAATGATGGTCAAACTGGAGTTTTCAACAAGTGTTTGGAAACATATTTTAGGTGTTTTGCATCTGAGAGGAAAAATCAATGGGCTCAATGGTTACCCCTCACTGAATGGTGGTACAACACTTCTTACCATACAACTACTCGCATGACTCCTTTTGAAGTAATTTATGGAAAAAATCCACCTTCAATTCTCTCATACATGCCTAGTATATTGAAGGTCCAAGCGTTTGACCAAGATATTACAGTTCAAGAGGTTATTCTCTATACCCTCAAAGAGAATTTGGTGATGGCTCATAATTGCATGAGGAAACAAGAAGATCAAGGTCACTCAGAATGCCAATTTTTTGAAGGGGACTAGGTGTTTCTTCGACTGCAACTTTATAAGAAGACTTCACTCAAGTATGAAAATTTTTAGAAGCAGGCGCCCAAATTTTATGGTCCCTATACAGTTCTTAAGCACATGGGCTAGGTGGCCTATCAATTAGATTTTCCCATTTGTTCTAATATCCATCATGTTTTTTATGTCTCCTTCTTAAAGAAGGTGTTTAGAAGTAAGTGCCAAAATCAAACCAGTCTTCCTAAGCTGGATGAAGAAGGCTCCGTCTATATGTAGCCAAAAGAATTCTTCGACTAGCATGATCATTGTCTCCATCAACGCACAATCAAGGAAGTGTTAGTACAGTGGAAAGATACAACTCTAGTAGATTCCACCTGGGAGCCAACTACCATTCTGCAACAATTAACTCATCTCAAGCCTTGAGGAAAAGGATGTTTTTTAAGGGGGAGGGACTGTTAGGGACCTAATCTCCCTAACCCATCACGTAGGTAGAAAATATATTTTCCATGTAATAAAGGACAATATTAGTAAGGCCTAGTAATAAGGAATAATAAGTCAAATGTAAGAATACCTAATAGAAGCTTCCGCTTCTAGAATATCTTCCTCTAGATTGTTCTTTTGGTAGATATATTTAGTATGAATAGGAGTCGAGGGAATGATATTTTTTTTTCTTGAGAATCATTGTAATAGAGAATTTCTCTACTGGAGATTTCCCCCTCGAAGAGGCAAGTGAACATTGCTTCCTATCAATAAAGATATTATTTTGGTGTTGTGGTTTCATATATTGTGTTGTTCCATTGTTATTCTCTGCAATATTTTTTTTTTGTTATTATAATAGATCTGGTACCTTAAAGGTCGACGATCCCTATCATAAAAAAATAAGGCGTTCACTAAATGACAGAAAAGGTGGACCCATGTCTAGGGTACACCAACAACATGACATTGCATTCCCACTCGCAGGTCATTTATGATCGCCATAAGGAAGGACCATGTCAGGGCCTCCATGTTCCTTCTCATGCTCCGCAGTGTCCTGGATGCATTGTCACTGGAATCTGCTTCACCTATTCCCCGACACCTGTGTCACTGGAAGTCATATGGCCTCACTGGTGCTCTATCTGCACATTCAAAGGACACATTTTAGTAATGTAGATCTCACCAAAAAGATAGATTATTTTCCCTTTTAATAATCTAATTTAATAATTAAAAAATCAAATAAAAGAAAAGAAAAGAGTTACCTATATCTCCAAGCACTACACCTGGAGGTAAAATCATATCTGGATCTCAATAAAATTCAATCCCAACATATGGATAATCCTCAATTGTATTTATTTGTCATGCCCACCAATTGAGGAAGTTATCATCAAAAGAATTAAACAAGGTTCCCCTACAAGGCACACTAATAACTTGGTCCATCGTATCAATGCAGGACATGGCCATTGGTGTTCTCTCATGAAATTCCTCGGACTCATACCTGGTACTCTCTAAAAAAAAGCATAGAGAATCCTACCAAACCCAATGTTTGTATTCCTTCGCAACTTGTAGTCTGTCAATTGCTTCTTCATGAAATTGAGCATCATGGTGCTCCATTAAAATATTGTTGGTCTCAAACATTCAATCACATATTGCATTTGAGACCATGAGCCTTGGTGTAAGGATGATGATCCAACGATGTGTGTCATGGTGTATAAGAACACCTTGAGGCTCAAACTATGCATGTTCGTGATGGGTATTTGTGTGCCCACTTTCTCGGTGCCATCCTCGCAATAAGTGGATATATACTCATTGATAGTCAAACCACCTCCTCCACAACTCTTGAATTTCACTACTTTTCCCCTCTGAGAGAGTCTGGTAATGAAGTAAATATCTTCCACCGTGATGGTTAATACCTTCCCATCAAGCATGAATGCCTCCACATCTGGATGTCAATAGTCAATGAGGACATTGAGGAACCTTCTTTGTGCTCGCATACCATTGTTTTGAAAGAACTTGTACATTCCACATTGATGAAGAGTATCCATAGCATCATCATTCTCAACAACAAAATTATCAACATCCTTGTTCTCACGCTCTCTCCATTGGATAAATATCCTGTAAACATTGAGGAAGTAGAGAGTTAATATGTTTAATTTTTCCAATTTGTGCAAATCCATATGCTATTCATAGTTAGGAAAATCATGGTGATTCATGGACATCCACGATTCTCCCTCAGTCAAATAGTGTATATACATTATTGGACATAAGAAAAATCACGTATGCACAAAGTTCATGAGAAAAAGGGGAGTGCACTCCTCAATTTCTCATGAAATATTCAAAATGGAAGAAACAAAATTGAAGAGTGAATTTAGAGGCTTACTTGGTTCAGATGGAAAGTGGTTTTGTTTCTCCAAGTTCCCGCAATCCTTGTTTGAAGTTGAGAGGGTTTTCACCAATTTTGGGTAATGTTGGGTAAAATTGTGAAAATGATGTGGTAAAATGGTAAATTATCACTATTTAATGTAATTTTTAGACCCACTTTTCCATAGTTTTTCTATTTCTCCTTAATTTAACTAATAAAAGGGATTTGTAGTGTGGTTGTTGGATTTTCAGGTAATAGAAGGATACTTTGGATATGCTATGGTCCATTTCCAGTTGACAGAGACTTTTTCAAGACCTTGGGTAGGTATGGTTCTCATATAAATGGAATTTTGAATAGGTTTCACACACCTTACATTTTGCATTTTCAGCTGCGATTTACATTTTCCCCTAGTGTCGATCCCATTAAATTGTGACATGAACCCACATATCTATTTTAGAATGTCCTTTTATTAATGGTAGAGGCTATCTTCCATGGGTGCCAGCTTAGAACCCCTTTTTCATTTTGGCACCCATGCTACAATTTTTCTATTAGGCTTGGGAGTCTTGTTTAGTCCCTCTGTGACTTTGCGTTGAAGCTACATATCTTCTTCTTAATATTTTTTCTATCCATTACCTATGGGAATCCCTCTAATGTATGTTGCTATGTATTTCATCATTTTTTGGATTCTTCGGTAGGTATTGTGTTCTTTACTAGCATATAGGCTAGGTTCTATTCTACCTACAAGATGCATGTATCTGTATCAATCACATATATTCCAAAGGGTCCACCCCATCCGTTCACAACACCATACCTTCAAGTTTTTTAAAAGGTGTCGTTTACGGATGGTATAACTTACCTCTTCATGGGTGTCCTATTTAGTACCTCACTGAAATGTTTGACACCAATGCTACAATTTTTCTGTAGGCTTGTATGTATTGTTTAGTCCCCCCATGACTTTGCGTTGAATCCTCATGAATTCCTCTCAATCTCTTTCTAGCTAACTTACCCGCGGGTGTTATAGCACAAATTTCCACACCTATGCATTAGTGGCATGGCCCAATCCTTACCCTATATTTCTAATCAAAATCCCAACTTCCCTCATCAAAGTCACCGAAAAAAAATGACTTTTTCTTATATATCCAGGTTTTCTTTGTGCAACACACATATGTCCAAACCTTTCTAGCTTGCAGCCTGCATATGCCCTCAAAAAATGGAAAAAATAAAATAATTCCACTTTTTCGGGAGGGGATTTCGGTTGGGCTCTTTTCCCAACCTCCCTAATCCTGTACCAAATGGAATTCAACCTCCTTAACCTCTCAAGGATGGTATAAATGCACCATTGAGGGCATGTATGAGGAGGAATAACTAAGGTGCAAGATCATGTTAGATTTTTTTTAGCAAGCTTCCCTAATCCATTCATTCTCTGAGTACCATTACATACCTGGAAACTCCTTTTCTAGTGTTCCTTCCTTTCTCTATATAACTATAGGGTGTGTTCCTATCCCTGTTGAGTTATCCAAGGAAGAGCCTCACCGTTGATTTGATGCTTAAGGTTTTTGGAGGAACCCAGGGTAGTTGGGTCCGAACCGGTACTGAAGGTTGGATAAGGTTGTAACTACCTTTCTCACATTGTTGTCAATAGAAGAGTTCTCTTTCCATCCGATTATGTGTTTACTGGTTGATAATAATGTTATATGTTAATGTCTTTTATATATGGTTGAGTATATGCACATGATATATTATATTTGAATGCGTAACTACCTTGTATCATTTTATTTTTGGTTTCCTATTGTAGGCTAGTTATGATAGAGATCAGGAGTGCTTCAAGAAGCAAGAGCATGGATCGACATCGAATGAAGGATTCAAGGTGTGAGGCCTCTCCTTCTTCCTTTCTCTCTCTCTCTCTTTATAAAAGTAGTTATTTCTTGTATGCATTTATATAGATGAGGGTAGGTTCTATCTTCTAAATTTGATATTTCTCTATTGTGAATTGACCCAAGGTCAGGGGGTAAGAACCCCTTAATTAGAATTGGCGACCATATTGGGGATTCTTTCTCCTAGTTTGGTTCAATTGCAGGTTATCTTGTGTGTCCTTTTTTTTATTTCTATGATTTTTCCTATTTTCCAAGATTTGTTGCAAAGTTTTTAACATCTATAAACTTTTCCATAAGTTTCTGGGAGTCTCCCTGTTAAAAGTCCTTTTTATTTTTCCAATTTTACAGAATTATCCACACTTTTATGTTATATCATTCACATATATATGCATTTTTACTGTGTATGACCCGCATACATCCGCAAGTCTTAGTTCACACAGTCATGGACCTGTGTGGAATTTTTGAAAAATATTTTCTTTCTTCAGTCTCTGGGAGATTTAGGGGATTCTCCAGGTCATCCTGAGTTTGCAATTTCTTTGTATCACTGTGTTAAATCTTTGAAAACTTCTAAGTCACAAAAAATATATTGCTCTTCGTTTCCCAATGTTCTTGGCTTAATTTTATCTTGCACTTTAAAGTGAAATGATTTGTATTTAGAAAAACATNTTCATGGCTGGGGGGGGGGGGGCACATGAATCGTGTATCTTGGAGTTTATTTTATAATCTTTTGTTAGTTTTGTTTTGATAGAAAGAAAACAAAAAACAAAAAAAACTAGTTTTTCTGCTAGTTAGGTCTCTTTCCTTCTTCGTATTGTTTTGCATTGTTTTTTGAAAAAGAAAAACATGTTATCCTAGGATTTTTTTTTCTTCTCACATTAAATAATTTCAAAATAAAAGTAAGAAATAAAATTATTTTGTTTTCCTCTTTTGCATCTTGCACTGGAAAAGAAAAAATTGCATTTTAAGGTTTGAAGGATTGTTCATGCATTTTATTTTTGAAACTCGTTTCCATTTGAAGAATTGGTGTAAAATTTTATTTTCCATTGTTCTTATAAGTTTAATTTTTGTAAGAGTCTCAAACAACATCAGTTTCCCCTCCATACCCTTTGAGTAAAAAAAACCACTAAAATGAACGTTAAACTTAAAATGTACTAGACTTTGTTTCGGGGTTCACAAACAAGTTTAGGGTTAGGGCCTTGGATTAGGATTGGAGAGATAACTCTCCAAGACCATTGAATAAACATAGGAGTCTGAGATAGGGAGAGTCTCAAATCTAATTTTCATATAAGTATATCCAGGTGCCTCCTCTAAAACAAGAGCTAAACATGAGATTGCTTGAAGGAGAGCCAAGGAGATTGTCCCTCCAAATCTTGACTAAGCATAGTGGAAATATCATATATGTGGGGTTTCTCTAGTGCCTTTACCTCCATGAGAGGTTGTTCTTTTGAAGCTTCGATATTTTTTACCCTTCCCATTCGTTCGATCTTGACTCTTGAATGCACCCCTTAGATGTTGACTATGAGTTGGTGACCTTAGTGGATTTTCCTAGGGATCTCAGAGGTGACTGCAGGGGCTTGTCGTGGTACATGGGGAAGATTTTGTATCACACTTTTCAGTACTGCTAGAGGTTACCCTGCTAAGCATGGCTGCTTGCATTAGATAAGGCTAGTTATTGGAGGTTGGGATAGTTGCTTCTCACTCCTTCGTTCATTGTTACATGGGAATTAATTAACCTGTGCCTTCATCTGAAAGGTTCTTTTATACTTTTTCATTTATTTGGAATCAGGACCTCATCTACCTGGGCTAAATATTTGGAAAAATTGTTTTCTTGTGATGTTTTCCTAGGAATTTTTATTGGAGTGCTACTTGGTGTATTTGACCTTAGGTTTTTTCAGTGTCACTTCTTTTGGATCATTGATTCAGGGTGGTTGACCAACCCCTCCACTAGTTGGGAAGGACCCCTGGTATTTCTCTTGAAAGCATGGAGTCGCCTCCTAGAAGGCATGGGTTTTTATACCACTGTTTCACCAGAGTCAATGCATGATGCTTTTATGGACATGAACAATCTCTCAAGGGATGAACCTGTGCATAAGAAATATATGGCCAATGTTCTTGAGGATACCAACCAAGGGACCCTTTCCCAAAGGGTTTCTTGTTATTTTCCTTTCTTTGGAAATGTTGGTGCCCCCTTGATGGACTTACCTCCAAATTCCCTTATATCAAAAGAACAACCTCACAACTCGATACTTCGACAAGCCTTGTTTTCATGAGTTTTTTCCAACTCTACATTGGAGGAGTTCATATTAACTTCCTTGAGTCATCAGAGGAGTTCATATTAACTTCCTCGATACATCAGAGGAGTTTCTTCTTTCCCCTTCGACGACTATATACACTTTTCATGGTAAGTCTTCTGATATACATCAGAGGACTTCCCACAAATTCCTCCAATGCACATCGACAAACTTCGCATCAACTTTATCTATTTTAAGACACCTCACCCACTACATTTATTACTTAGAATTGCCCAAGACCATATATAAAGGAATTTTACCTCCCCCACTTGTATTGTTTCATTGATTTCCAAAGGAAGGGGAATATATTTCAAGTGAAGACAAGCTAAGCCTGAATCCCCTCACCCTCAACCAACTTGCTCGATACATGTCACTACACCACCATGTAAGCCCTTGATTCTCCTTTTGGGTTCCATTTTCTCTTGTTTATTTATTTTTTATGCCCTAGAAACCCTATTTCTCATCAAGACCTTTATGGAAACCTTTCTCCACCTATCCTCCACTATAATAAACCATTGGTATAATCACATATTCTTTTAGCCGAGCCTTATCCTAAACCCACCAGTGTGACTCGTGTGACCCTGTCATTGGACTGCATTTCACAGTATCGGTACCTTGAAATAAAAAAAATCATGGAATCAACCTTACTCAAGGGATTTCCACATATTTGGATTTCTTTAAAGACTTACTTGGAATTCCTCGGATGAAGAAGGATGAACTTCTCATAGCCAGAGTGTTCGATTATGAGATTAAGTTATTCCTGGCACTAATGCATAGTGTGAAAATGATGCAACTTCCATTACTCTTTGGGACCATCATACCAATTCCTCCACCTTTATCGGAAGATTCCCTACAAACTCTCCCGATAGCTATCGATGGATTTTACATAAAATACCCTGATTTCAGCTCTGACCTTTTAGGGTACTTCTTATCAAATCCTTTGATATATTAGAGGATTTTGTATTAACTCCTCAAATATATCATAGGATTTAAATATAACTTTGTTGATTCTCTCATTCCCTACATTAGTATATTTCATATTAACTCCTCTAATGTTCTTCAGAGGGCTTGTCACTAACTGCTCCGATTTGGACTTTTGAGAAAATTTTAAGCCAATTTCTCCTTTAACTTCCACCAGATTTATCACCATGCCTGCTATCATCCTATGATATTCACATGAATATCTTCTACCCAACGCGAGCTCAAGCGAATCCTCCAGTACTTGAAGATACTTAGATAAATTAAACTTTATGTCAAATATGATTTTGTCTTAATATTGATCCTATTTGTTTATGCAGGTTCAGATATGTCTCCGAAAATAAAATGACTAAAATGACTAGTAAAGCGCCAGCTAACAAGGCCTCTAAAAGTGGCCAATAGATTGAAGATGAATCTGACACCCTAGGGGCCATGTATGATGACACCTTTGGACTCCTATAAAAGGAAGGTGATGCACTCAGATGGGGAGACGTATACCAGATGTTTAAAAATAATAACTTCTCCATTGATGTTGAGGACCAAGATGAACTGAGGATATTCAAGAAAATTAGAAGATATGGGATATTCAGAGTAGCTGCCTGTGTTGATTCCATTACTTGGATCTTCAAGAATGTATATTTTAGGGGAAACTATATCTATAACTCTAGAAAAGAACCCATAATGTCTTTTTAGCCCGAATACTTAGGAAAATGATATCACCTCAAGAACAAGAATAAGAAGCTGGACAACAAACTTCTCAATGAATTTGAATACACAGCCAAGGAGTTATTTACCAGATGGTACAAAGAAGAAAAAAAGGTTCAAATATAGGTATATGTAATCATGAACAAGTATAATGTCCCTCACATGATCTTAGTCATCAACCCCTTTCTGATATTCAACTTCTCAATACATCAATAAATATAAGATCTCAACCATGTACCATAAAAGCTCTTATCCATATGCCAAGAAATACAAGATGTGCCTCAACAAGAAGTATCAATGATAAATATACCATCACTGTATTTTTGTAGATATGATTTATACAGAAGATCTCATGCAGCCACTAGTCTCTCTAGGAAGAATCCTCAAATCTCCATTTCCATTCCTCATGCATACATCAAAATCCAACTATTCATAGAAATAAGACATAACTTTTGAACCAATGGATGGATTTGATGTATCTGAACACTCTAGACCTTCCTGAGAGCTTGATCTCATAATCTGGAACCTCTGCACCTTCATATTCTCAAGTTTCATGGCTTTATCAACATGTACTCACCCTATACATAGTCAACATGTGTACGTACTCACCCTATACATAGCCAACCCGCGTAAGTACGAACCCTATACATAGACAACCCGTGTACACCTCAAAAAATAGGGTTTTATGTGAATCTGATAATTTCACCGTCAACCCTTCGTGCTACCTCAGACATTCACCACTTTAGATGTATCCACAAGTATTTACAAGAATATTTACACAAGAAAATAGATATACAATATGTACAAGTGTGTTTTTATGAGTGAGCTTTGTCTCTTATTTATATCTTCATGTAGCCTTCACTTTCCTTATTTTAGGGCTTCTTCATTTAAAATAATTTCTTTTTGCAAATCACTTTGACTCTTGGGGGCTTCTATAAGACTCATGAGGGTTCTCCAACTTCATATGGTCATAACTCTCTAACCGTGAGTAGTTATGTGACGTTCCACATACCACCGAAAATGACATGACAAGAACTATCCATCTAGGATATTTTCACTCACAAATTCATTATCCTTAATCTCATTATTACTCAAATAACCATGGGTTCTCTCACTCCACAAAGCATCTTCCCATGAGGGCTTTCACCATAAGGGGACCATTTTGGAGTTCATCCATTTTTACTTCTTATCAACCATGACAAGACAATAATGAGTCATCTTTACATCAAACAATCTTGGGTCCATTACCCAAACCTTGTGCCACAGGGACTTCTTCAAGGGTTGACATCAATGATAACCAACCTTAATCAACATAAAGGAAAATAAGAAGCCAAAAATAAGGAAAAGAAGGAGGCAACAAGAAGAACATCTCCCATTTCCACTTCTTCACATTTAGGATTAGCGGAGGAAGAAGAGACACTGGAGGATAAAAAGAGGAGAAAGAAATAGAAGGTTCACAAGAAAAAGAACAACGTGGCTAAGAAAAAGAGAAAACTCACTGAATAATCCAAAGTCAAAGCTAAAGCAGAAGCCACAGAAAAGGAAGCTTCCTAGAAAGAAGTTGATCAAAAGGTAGCTACAATAGTGAAAGAAGCAGTGGGGAAGAAATCTAAGGAAGAGAAAAAATAAGAGTAGAGAAAGAAATATGAATAGGATAGGAACAGTGAGATAGTTCCAATTGACACTAATATCCCTAATATATCAACAACTGGTGCTAGAGGAATAATTTTGAGACACGATACTCCATTCGGTAAAAATGATGTACCTAACCTAAGTAATTTCATATAATTCAAAGCATTAGGTATAATTGTGCAATAATAAGAGAAGAAAGTTTTGGTAACAAGGGAAAACATGATATTAGTCCTTACAAAGATCCTTGTGACAGAACATGTCAAGAAAGATAGAGTAGCCATAGCCTCAGGTGGATCCACATTTTGGAATGCCATTGAAGACAACATATGGAATCTATGTCGAAAGAACTTGGAACCTGAAGCAAGGATAAAGGATCTTGAGGAAAATCTTTGACAAGTAAAGATAGATGAGAGTAGCCTCTAGAGTTTCAAGACAAGCATGAAAAAGGTCAGGACTGAGCTAGAAGAAACTCTTATTGGCATGTACACACACTTTTACATGTTCCAGGATTTATCATTCATTATCATAAACCATCATAGCATTGTGAAAAACAACCTAGCACAATTCAATATTATCCAGAAGATAATGAATGACATTGATATATGGATTGCAGAAAACCAAGATGCACCGGCATAGATATATCGTCTGTCACCTAGAGAAAGAAAAATAGATTCCTATGCACTATACCACTTTCAACAAATGGCACAAAATCTATACAAAGAAATGACAAGATCAATAGAAATATTTCCGTGCATACACAAAGTGGTGCAAGAACTACTCATGTTGTGTCGACTTCCCCAGCTAGAGGATCTTAGAAAATATCTTGTAATGGTGAAATTGGTCAACAAGGTACAAGAGAGAACAAGTCACAGATGAAGAGTCACCAAGACAGAAATCATAGTAACATCAGACCTAATATAAAAACACCTCATCCAACTGAAAAAGGTTCATACTATGGTTCATGCATTCATGGTTGAACTATCAAATGATATGTAGACCATTTACTCCAACATATATTTACACATGGATACCATATAAGAGTTTTCATTCCATAGACTCGTATCTCTACATGATTAGATGGAGATCTAGGTGGAATTCCTATGGGACAAGAATTCATAAAAGGACAAAATAGAAAATTTAATACTTATGTTACATGCTCCATATTTTGTCTTTTCTGAACCACTCCCAATTTTTCCTTTTCATTGTACATTTTTCATCAAGAAAAAGGGAGATGAACAATTTTCTAATATCCACTTTAAGGGAATGCCAAGAGTCATAGGAAAATTATAAAAAAGAATATAAATAGAGGAAGAGACCCATTTAGAAAGGGCTCTTCAAGCATTATATAAACTAAAGAACTAATCCAAGGACATATACTATGTTAATTAATATTAAGAATCCCTCATGGCTAGTTTTCAAAAGAGATAAGAACTTGTGTGTGGTTGATTTTGTTGTGAACTTCTTCATGTATAATTTATGCCGATCACATGGATTGTAAGAACAATGTTTGTTGATATATTAATCTAATTCACACTATGTTATGTTATAGTATTGTTATTCTTTCTTATATTTCTAAGTCATGAGCTCATGAGTTATTAATGTATGCAGAAATATAATTTAGATTAGTATCATTTATAGTTCATTTGGTTACTATAGTTTGCTCCTAGATAGGATACAATATGATATATTAGCAATAGATTATATTTATTTTAATACATAGTATTCATCTACATTTTTTCATTGCATAACCATCCATTTCCACCTTCATAACTAGAAATGGAAGCTGGGCCAAATTTCAAATGGGTCTCCTAAACCAAATGGTTCATAGTCTAATTGAGATAGTGTACTAGGGAGTGCCACTTACTGTTGTAGGGAGAATTCTTCCATGTCAACATGATTGGCGCTAGAAGGAGGGACAGGTGTATGGATTACATAAAATAACTACATAATCATGGTTAGTCCTATGAAAACAACCCTATTTTGACTATTTTCCCACATAGAATTTCTAAACAAAAGATTACCTACAAATATACCAACCATAATTTCGAAAGTTCCACGGGAAGTCCTGAAACTCATACAGAAACTTTGTTTCGTGTGCCACAAGAAGAGTTCTATGAAAATATTTGTATCACCCATGCTTATGCAAAAATAATTGGGAAATTACCAACAACTTCATAGATTCAAAGATGAAAATCTACCCATTTAGGATGACTCAACAATCATCCCAATATTTTTGTTGAATATGTAGAAGATTGTTGATTAAGGTTGGTTGTCATTGATGTCAACCCTTGAAGAAATCCTCGTAGCACAAAGGTTGGGTAATAGACCCAAGATTGTTTGGTGTAAAGATGAATCATTATTTTCTTTTCATGGTTGATAATAAGTATAAATGGATGGACTCCAAAGTGGTCCCCTTATGGTGAAAGCCCTCACGGAAAGACACTTTGCAGATTGAGTTATCCTATAAGTATGGTTAGAGAACCCATACTTATTTTTGGAATAATGAGATGAATGCTAGTGAATTTTTCAATGAAACTATCCTATATGGATATTTCTTTTCATTCCATTTCCGATGGTATGTGGAACGTCACATAAATCCTCACGGTTAGAAAGTTATGGCCATGAGAAGTTGGAGAACCCAGGTTTAGGTAATGGACCCAAGTTTGTTTGATGGATAATGGTATGAGTTTTTATATATTTTCAGGTAATACTATTCTATATGGATATTAAATGTCATTCCATTTCTGGTGGTATGTGTAACATCACATAACTCCTCACGGTTTGAGAGTTATGGCCTTACGAAGTTGGAGGACCCTCATATGTCATCTAGAAGCCCCAAAATGTCAAAGTAGTCAAAGTGGTTTAAGATATTTTAAAAGGTAAATAATAAAGTGAAGTTATGAGTGTAATATAATTCAAAGTGAATACAAAATAAATTAATTCATTAATAAATTTAATGGAGAAATTAGAAGTGGGTTAACCCTAAAATAAGGAAAGTGGGCAAAGTGACCTAGACGATGTTTTTAAGGAAGCTATTTGGAGAGTATAAATAAGAGGCAAGGCTCTCTCATTTAAGACACACTTGAGCACATTGAATACCAGGTTTATGAGGTAACAAAAGGATATCTAATCCGAATTTCTGAGGAAAGTGAAGAAAAGAAGGCCAGAATTGAAGGAAGGATAATTTTTTTTGATGATGCTTTCTAAGGTATGTTTTTTTTTCAGGTCATCTCACCATTTTCGAAATAAAATTTTTTATCGAATGATTCAGACCATGAAATTTATATTTCATTGAGGAAACATATCCAAGTATCTGTGGTAAAAAATTCAGCTTGTGGGTCTTTGTATTTTTGTAGTCACACTCCGTGGAAAATAGGGTTTGTGGCTAGTCCTGAAACTAGTCAAAAACAGGTGTTTTGGGTAAAAACATTATAACTTATTCATAACATATCCAAATTTAGTAAGACCAAATGTGTTGGTTAGAGTACAACCTTTTGTATTCTATGTAATAGTTTCAGATAAATTCAACAAATATTCTGTGCGGGACACACTCTACAAGGTTGCTCTCTAGAATAAGCCAGAATTCAACAAGGTGTGTCATTTTTTTCCATAAATCCTTTTCTGAGAGGTTCCAAGTAGTGACACCTGGAGTAATTGAATAAAAAATACTGAATAACATTGTTTATCAATTTTAGATCTGTATTCATTACAGTTACAAAGTTATGATTATTTCAAGTTAGGGTTGTTGACTAATCCAAAACTAGTCTTGTGAGACTAAAGAAACGTTTGATGAAAATGATAGTCTCTTGTTGTTAAAGTTAAGGAAGGTTTGCAGGTATGTGATCATATAAACCATGTCTATTATAGAGTTACAAATCATATTTGGATGATGAAATTGATGAGGGCTTTTGGTTGAGGTACAAGTTGGGTACATGGTTGAGACAAGTAGTTGATGAGTTGGCACATACATGAGGTGTATAGTTGATGATGTTGGTACATATTGATGATTCATAGTTGCTGAGTACTTGACACATGATTGGTACATACTTGGTACATGGTTGGTTGCACTTGTTTATGGTATAGGTTGATTACAGATTGTTTGGTATAGGTTGGTGCATGGTTGATGCACTTGTTTATGGTACATGTTGATTACAGGTTGAGGTATAGGTTGATGCATTATTGATGCATGGTTCAGGTTTATTAGTACATTTTTACATCGGTATATCTCATAGTGATAGTGTGACAGTGGTTCCATTATTCTACTTCTACTCCAGGGCGGTTGGACAGGGAAAGGACTGTTGGTTGCAGCCACCTTTTGGTTGTAGCCAAAGAACATAGGAGGTTGTAGCCTCCTTCTGGTTGTAGCCAAAGAATTGGGGAGTTGGAGCTTCCCTTAAGTTGTATCCTAAGAAACTAGGGGGTTGGAGCCTCCTTCCAGTTGTAGTTGGAAAACAAAGGAATTTGTTGCTTCCAATGAATGTAATTCTTTAAGACATATAAGATAAAGCATTATGTGGTTTTCTACCAATTTGGGTTTCCACGTAAGAGACTGGTGTACTGTTTATGTGTGTGATTGTTCATTTCTTATTACCCATTATTGGATAATAATTCTACATTGATATAACACATGGATTATTTGGAGAAAAGGGATTATAATTACGCTATTTCTGATTCACCCCCCCTCTCAGTAATCCAACAATTGGTATCAGAGAAGGTTCCTTCAGAAAGTAGTTTAACCACTGAAAGGTAGATTATGGAGAGTAACAACTCATATAAAAATGGAATACCACACTTTGATGGATAGAAGTATGTTTTTTGGAGCATAAGAATGAAGACATATATACAAGCACAGGGGTTTGAAATTTGGCAATCAATTGTAGATGGATACACAGTACCAGTAGTTCCACCAACAAATGAAAAAGAAATGAAACTTGGTTAGAATAATTCCAAAGCTACAAATGCACTTTTGAATGGTCTCAATGAAACAATATTCACCAAAGTTGCACATTGTAGATCTGCCAAAGAAATATTGGACAAGCTTCGAAATATTTATGAAGGAGATACAAAAGTCAAAGAAGCAAAAATTCAAACTTATAGAGGTCAGTTCAAACAACTAAAAATGAAGGAAGATGAGAATATTGTAGCCTACTTCTTAAGAGTTGACGAAACAGTGGATGCAATCATAGGATTGGGAGAAGAAATCAAAGAATTTGTAATTGTTCAAAAGGTACTAAGATCTCTTCCTATGAGATTCAACCCTAAGATATCAACACTAGAAGAAACATCGGATCTGGACTCAATAGGCATGGATGAACTTCATGGAATATTCACAGCATATGAAATGAGAACTGAACATGAAAATCCAGACGTAAAAGAAGTAGCCTTCAAAGAATCCAAAAGATCAAAGAAAAAGAAAAAGGAACAAGAATAATATAGCTTCAGCAACGATGTCTCGAAAGATGATGAAGAAGTGGCCAACTTCGTCAAAAGACTAAACAAGGGAACCAATGGTAGGTATAGAGGTAAGCTTCCTTTAATTTGTTTTAATTGTGATGGTATTGGTCATTTTGCTAACAAATGTCCTCATAAGAAAAAGAGAAATGATGAAGGTTACTCAAAATGAAAACACACATATAAAGGCAAAAGAACTACAAAGAAATATTTCAAGAAAATCTTATGCATCAAAGAAAACATCTTATCATCAGATGAAGATGAAATCAGTGACAGTGAGACAGGAAGAGTTCAATTCATGGCAGTAAAATATTCTGACAAAGAAGACTTCGAAGAAGAATATGAAGAAGCCGAAGAAGGATATGAAGAAGTCGAAGATGAAATTGAAGAGGCAGAAGTTGACTATTGAGAAGAATTAATGTGTGCCATAGAAGTTATCAGAAGAGAAAAGAAGAAAAACAAGAAACTACAAGATAAACTCGACAAGAAAAAGGACACTCGAGAACTAGAACAAATGATCACAAGATTGAAGGTTCAAATAGAATAAGATAAAAGAATTGAAGAAACACTCAAAGAACAACTAGAAGAAAAAGAGAAGATCATTGGAAACTTGGAAGAAGATATTGTCACACTAAGAAAGGATATTTAAAAGAAAAATATGCAGAATATCTCAAAAATTTTGGATGACATTATCAACAGTCAAAAATCTCATCTTGACAAGTCTGGACTTGGATACAATCAGACAGAAAAGGGATCACGCTCCAAAACAACAGAGCAAGAAACAAATCCAAAAATCTATGCAGAAACAATCAAAGGGGATAGGAATATGTACAAGGAAGATTATAGGGACACTCCTCCACTGAGAATATTCAGATTTCAGAATCAACAATAGACAGATATGCCTCAATAAGAAGAGGGATTCATAAGAGCACCTTCTTTTAGAAGATGTTCAACTCCCATGTATCAAACTATATTTTTTGGTTTATGTTATGCATGTAATAATTTTGGACATAAAGCTGTGAATTCCAGAGCTAACAATAGGAACAATAACAACTTTGAGAGTCATACACAAAGGGGTTACTCAAAAATACCTAGTGAAACACAAAGAAGAAGTTACAACATGTTTGAATCTTTGAGCACTGAAGTGGAATGTTAAAAATGTAACAATTTTGGACATGTGGCCAAAAATTGTAGAATGAAAGTCCCTCCTAAAGAACCTCAACATAATAACACCAATCACATACAAGAACCTCATAAAATGACATGGATAAGAAAGAAATATCAGTATAGCAATGAAGAATGCACAGTCACTCTACAAGCTAAGTAGAAGAAACACAGTTGGTATGTTGATAGTGGGTGTTCAAAACACATGACAGGTGATAGAGACAAATTTATTACATTGTGAAAGGAAAGAAATGGATCAGTCTCCTTTGGAAATGATAATTCAGCCAAAATCATTGGAGAAGGCACAGTCTAAATTGAGAATAAGAATAAAAAGGCAAAAAATGTTCTGGTGGAAGATATGAAACATAATCTTCTAAGTGTGAGTCAAATGTGTGACCAAGGTCATAAATTTACTTTCAATTCACAAAAGTGTGAGATAATAAGAGAAGGTTCAGGGGAATTGGTCGGTACAACTGCAAGAACTTCAAATAACATATATGTGTTAAGTGAAATTGGAAATGAAAATTGTTGGCTAGGAAAGAAAGATGAAGTTTGGCTATGGCACATAATAATGGGTCACATGCATTTTGATAACCTTGTCAAAGTTAGCAAAAAAGAAGCAGTCAAAGAAATGCCCCAGATCACAAAACCAACCAACACTTTATGCAAGCATTGTCAACAAGGAAAGAAAACAAGACCAGGTTCAAATTAAAGGAATATTCAACAACAAGACCACTAGAAATTGTGCATACTAATCTAGTTGGACCAACTACAACAAAGGGATTAAAAGGTGAGAGATACTTTATGTTATTAGTTGATGATTATACAAGAATGACTACAGTTTTGTTTCTCAAGAACAAGTCAAAAGCTTTTGAAAACTTCAAGATCTACAAGGAAATGGTTGAAAATGAGATGGATTCAAGAATCAAATTCTTGAGATATGATAATGGAGCAGATTTCACTTCAAAGGAATTTATGGACTACTACAACAGTCATGGAATAAAAAGGAAATTCTTTGTTTCTAGGACACCTCAACATAAATGAGTTTTTGAAAGAAAGAACGGGACAATATAGGAAATGGCTCGAACAATGCTATTGGATTCCAAATTGACAGATATATTTTGGACACAGCCAGTGCATACAACATTTCACATTCAAAACAGAGTAATGCTCAGAAAAAACACTGACAAGACTCCCTACGAGATATGGAAAGGAAGACCAACAAATGTGAAGCACTTCAGAGTTTTTGGAAGCAAATGCTACATCAAAAGAGAAGATGGCAGAATGGGAAAGTTTGACTCTCGTGTGGACAAAGGAGTACTTGTTGGTTACTCAAGTACAAGGAAAGAATACAAGTGTTACAATATAAGATTGAACAAAATTGTGGAAAGCATCAATGTAACAATTGATGAAACAGGCAGACCAAAATCAAAGGAAGAAGAAAACAAATCAATGGAACAACTTTTCAAAGAAGAAGAAGAAGAATATGAAGTAGAAGAGGAAGATGAAGAGAATCTGATAGAAGCAGAAGAGCAAGTTCATCAAGTATCTCCAAAGACACCTAGCAAACGAGTACAAAAGAATCATCCTTTAGATCAGATTATTGGAAACAAAGATGCATGAGTTGAGACTAGAAGAAAAATTCATTCACCAAAACAAGCACACCTATCACTCTTATCTACAATTGAACCAAACTATTTTGAAGAAGCCAACAAGGATGAATTTTGAAATAAGGCCATGAATGAAGAATTGGATCAAATAGAGAAAAATGACACTTGGGAACTGGTTCCAAGACCAAATAATAAGAATGTGATCGACACAAAATGGGTTTTCAGGAATAAATTAAATGAAGATGGACAAGTTACAAGGAAAAAATCTAGATCGGTATGTAAAGGATATGCACAGATTGAAGGAATTAGCTTTGAAGAGAGATTTGACCCAGTTTCTAGAATGGAAGCAATCCAGTTTCTTTTAGCCTATGCATGCTCCAAAAATGTTAAAGTATATCAGATGGACGTAAAATCATCTTTTCTGAATGGGGAACTTGAAGAAGAAGTCTACATTGAACAACTAGAAGGATTTCAGTTGTCAGAGAACGCAAATTATGTGTGTAAATTTAATAAGGTCGTGTATGGTCTAAAATAGGCTCCTAGAGCATGGTACTCTAGACTAGATAAGTATCTGTAGCAGGTAGGGTTCAAAATAGGAAGTGTAGAAAACAACCTCTACATCAAGGTAAGTGAAGGTAATATTTTATTAATTGAAGTTTATGTTGATGATATTATTTTTTGTAGTGATGATGACAGGTTAAGCCATAAATTTGCAAAAGATATGCAGAATGAATTTGAAATGTCGTCTCTTGCAGAACTAACCTTCTTTTTGGGACTTCAGATACGTCAAAGCAACCAAGGAATATTTATTTCTCAAACCAATTATATCATAGAAATGCTAAAGAGGTTCGGAATGGAAGATTGCAAACCAGTTATCACTCCCATGAAAACCAGTTGCAAGTTGAGATAATATGATGATTCGAATTATACAGATCAGAGGAAATACAGGTCAATGATTGGTAGCCTACTATATGTGAAAACATCTATACTAGATGTAATGCAGGTAGTTGGACAGGTGGCACGATTTCAGGAACACCAAAGGAGTCACATGTGTTAGTAGTGAAGAGGATTTTCAAATATCTCAAAGGAACAAAAGAGTTTGGATTATCGTATCCAAAAGGAAAGGATATGTCACTTATTGCCTACATAGATGCAGATTGGGCAGGTTGTATTGATGACCAAAAAATCACCAATGGAGCAACGTTCTACTTGAGTGAGTGTTTAGTATCATGGCTAAGTAAGAAACAATCATCAGTATCTTTATCTACATCCGAGACAGAGTATATTGTAGTAGCATCATGTTGTATATAGGTTCTTTGGATGAAACAAACTCTTACAGATATACAGGTTGAGTATGATGAGCCCATTCCAATATATTGTGATAATACAAGTGCCATCGGTATCTCGAAGAACCCAGTGTTTCACTCCAAGACGAAGAACATTCCAATAAAGTATCACTTTCTATGGGAGAAGGTTGTAGAAAAGAACATCATAGTTGAGTATGTGGGCACAAAAAAACAAGTGACAGACATCTTCATAAAACCACTTCCATAGGAATCATTTGAATATCTTCGTCAGAGACTTGGAGTTATTTAGACTAAAAAATGAATGATTTTTGAATGCTTATCTTATATGTCCTAGATTCACATGAGGAAGCACCATAAGAGGACAATTCAGTCAGGGGGAGCAACCCCAGATGAAAAGATACCTTTGCCATTGATGACAAAGAGGGAGAGATTTATCAGATGTAGAGGAAAGAGGCAGAGTACAAAGGCATGGTTCGAGGGGGATCATGAGTGATATGATTTCATTATTGCATCAGAGTGTTGCCATCAATGCCAAAGGGGGAGATTGTTGATTAAGGTTGGTTGTCATTGATGTCAAGCCTTGAAGAAAGCCCTGTAGCACAAAGGTTGGGTAATGGACCCAATATTGTTTGATGTAAATATGACTAGTTATTGTCTTTTCATGGTTTATAATAAGTAGAAATGGATGAACTCCAAAGCGGTCCCCTTATAGTTAAATCCCTCACGGGAATACACTTTGTAGATTGAGTTATCCTAGAAGTATGGTTAGAGAACCCATGCTTATTTGTGGAATAATGAGATGAACTCCAGTGAGTTTTTTAGTGAAACTATCCTAGATGGATAGTGTTTTTCATTCTATTTCCAGTGGTATGTGGAACGTCACATAACTCCTCACGGTTAGAGAGTTATGGCCATGAGAAGTTGGAGAACCTAGGTTTGGGTAATGGACCCAATTTTGTTTGATGGATAATGGTATGAGTTTTGATATATTTTCAGGTAATATTATTCTATATGGATATTACATTTCATTCCATTTCTGGTGGTATGTGGAACGTCACATAACGTCTCACGGTTTGAGAGTTATGGCCTTACGAACTTGGAGGACCCTCATATGTCATCTAGAAGCCCCAAAAGGTCAAAGTAGTCAAAGTGGTTTCAGCGATTTTAAAAGGTAAATAATAAAGTGAAGTGATGAGTGTAATATAATTCAAAGTGAATACAAAATAAATTAATTCAATAATAAATTTAATGGAGAAATTATAAGTGGGTTAACCCTAAAATAAGGAAAGTGGGCAAAGTGACCTAGAAGATGTTTTTAAGGAAGCTATTTGGAGAGCATAAATAAGAGGCAATGCTCTCTCATTTAAGAAAAAATTGAGAATATTAAATACATATAGGTTTCTGAGGTAACCAAAGGATATCTAAGCCGAATTTCTGAGGAAAGTGAAGAAAATAAGGCCGGAATTCAAGGAAGGATAAATTCTTTTGATGATGCTTTCTAAGGTATGTTTTTTTCAGGTCATCTCACCATTTTCACAATAATGTTTTTTCTAGAATGATTCATACCATGAAATGGCTATGAAATTGAGGAAACATATACAAGTATCTGTGGTAAAAAATTCATCTTGTGGGTCGTTGTATTTTTGGAGTTACACTCCATGGAAAATAGGGTTTGTGGTTAGTCCTGAAACTAGTCAAAAACAGGTGTTTCAGGTAAAAACGTCATAACTTATTCATAACAGATCCAAATTTAGTAAGACCAAATGTGTTGGTTATAGTACTGTATGTAGTATTCTTTGTAACAATTTCAGATCAATTCAAAAAATATTATGTTTGGTACATGCTCTACAAGGTCACTCTCTAGAATAATCCAGAGTTCAGCAAGGTGTGCCATTTTTTCCATAACTCCTTTTCTGAGAGGTTCCAAGTAGTGAAAACTGGATGAATTGCATAAAACATGTTGAATAACATTTTATATAAGTTTCATATATTTATTCATTATAGGTACAAAGTTATGATTATTTCAAGTTAGGGTTGTTGACTAATCCAAAACTAGTCTTGTGAGACTAAAGAAACATTTGATGAAAATGCTAGTCTCTTGTTGTTAAATTTAAGGAAGGTTTGAAGGTATGTGATCATATACAATAGGTCTATTATATAGTTACAAATCATATTTGGATGATGAAATTGATGAGGGATTTTGGTTGAGGTACAAGTTGGGTACATGGTTGAGACAAGTAGTTGATGAGTTGGCACATACATGAGGTGTATAGTTGATGATGTTGGTACATATTGATGATTCATAGTTGCTGAGTACTTGACACATGATTGGTACATACTTGGTACATGGTTGGCTGCACTTTTTTATGGTATAGGTTGATTATAGATTGTTTGGTACAGGTTGGTGCATGGTTGATGCACTTGTTTATAGTACAGGTTGATTACAGGTTGAGGTACAGGTTGATTCATGGTTGATGCATGATTCGGGTTTATTGGTACATGATTACATCATTATATCTCACAGTGATAGTGTGACAGTGGTTCCATTATTTTACTTCTACTTTAGTGCGGTTGGATAAAGCAAGGACAGTTGGTTTTAGCCACCTTCCGGTTGTAGCCGGAGAACATAGGGGGTTGTAGCCTCCTTCTGGTTGTAGCTAGATAATTTGGGAGTTGGATCTTCCCTCAGGTTGTAGCCTGAGAAACTAGGGGGTTGGAGCCCCCTTCCAGTTGCAATTGGAAAACAGAGGAAGTTGGTGCTTCCAATGAATGTAATTCTTAAAGACATATAAGATAAATCATTATGTGATTTTCTCCCGATTTGGGTTTCCACATAAAACACTGGTGTACTATGTATGTGTGTGATTGTTCATTTCTTATTCCTCATTATTGGATAACAATTCTACATTGATATAACACATGGATTATTTGGAGAAAAAGGATTATAGTTATGTAACGACCTCTTTGTTACGACAACAACTCTGAGAACAAGTGCAATTTTTTTTTTGTTTGTTTACGGTGTGTGCGCGCGTGTAGAAGTAACAAACACACTTGACTCTACGTCGCCACTCGACAACCAACAAGACGCAACCACGATGTTTAGCACAAGAAGACTGAAGGCACACAACTAGTAACTGCAACAAAATACGACCATAGGCATAAGATGCACAACACATCATTAAGACATACTGGGGGTGCGCAGTAAGAACACAGAGGGAAGAATCCATGGTGTTAGGGTTACTATTTCTGCACAGGAAAGCAGGGCGTTTAGTCTTATGTCTTCTCGAAAGAAGATTAGACAAGCTCCTGGTCGACTGCTCAGGCAGAAACTAGCAACCCGACCTAGAACAAGACGCAAGCAAGACGAACACCACAAGACGACCCCGACATATCACAGTGACAACAATCAATAAACGCCCCTAGACATAAGGCGTACAGCTAGCAGTTGTAAGCAGAAAACGACACCATGTGTTAAGTACAGTACAGTCACAGATGGAAGAATCCAACAATAGAGTTTACTATTTCTGCACAGAAAAGCAAGGCTTTTAGTCTTATGTCTTCTCGAAAGAAGATTAGACAGGCTCCTGGCCGACTGCTCAGGCATAAACTAATAAATCTTTTAGGGAGTCGCAGTAGTGGAAACTGTGCCTTTAAACAGCCCGAGACTACTGATACAGCTCAGAGTGTGTTGCAAGAGTGGAAAATGTGCCTTTAAATAGCCCGAGACTCTTGATACGGCACTAGATTCCTTACACAGGAAAAAAAATCACCCACACATAAATCTTAAATATTGGAAAATCACGACGATTCATGACACAAGTAAGACCGGCCAACATTTAAAATACACCTCCAAGTTCACCATTAAGTATCACACGAACACAACCTCCATGGAAGGCGCAAGGCAGAAGGAGTCAGACAACAAGTACTACAAAACCAGGGCCGCAATGACCTCTACGGAAATTATGCTGAGTGAAACAAAAATTTTCATAAATAAATCTGTTAACGCACGTGAAGATTGAATCCATCATTCATTTAGATATTGTTGACGCAAGTAAGCTAAATTATTTAACTAACATTCGTGACCAAACATAGCGCAAGAAGTTAGAGGATCAAAACCATCATATAATACATGTAATTGAGTGCGCGCAAGGAGTCTAAACTCAACGTGTCCTATATCCCAAGCTGGAATTGAGCGCGCGAGCACTCAAATGAACGAGAAATGAATACATAATATTATTCAAATCAACAAGTTTCTTTTCCAATTCATTTCATTACCTCTAGATTTGTTCTTCCAACCCTATCACTACTAATTTGTCATTGTAACAAGGTTTAAATATAGAGTTAGAGAGAAGTAATTACATTTATATTCCATTTGTCTAATACACATTTCAACATGGGATCTTAGCTACATGAACTATAGGTTACCTTCTTCAGTTTATTACTTCCCATCCTAAATGTCTCGATCCAAGAAGCATTACTCCATTATGAATTACCTATCGAATACTAATTTCATTTTACTCCACTAAACATTCAGCTACAAGCACATTCCAAATTAAAGGACATTACATTAACATCTCTTTTTATGGCAGTCCATTACTTTCATTTAGAATATATATATATCAAGATTTTATGAACGGAAAGGCATAACTATTTTATTAACACGGATATATACGGGACAGTTGTCATGATCGTTTACATGCAATGAAATATAGAATGTCTACAATTATGAAAGGACAACAAATCGTCTTCACTAATAGAAATATTAAAACTCAGACAGCTGTAATAGCAACGAGACAGAATTAAAATGCAGGAAGCAATAAAATCGTGACAGTTACATTAAGGCAGTAAAGATTTAACTCTGGCAGTAACGACTTGAATCTGGCAGTTACATAAAGGCTAAAGGGAAGCGCAGGGAAAATGCTATCTAAGGGGGATGATGGTGAGGGCGAAGGTGTCCAGGCTGAGTTAAATGCCATTGAAACGCGAACAGGTAAAAGCCATTAACAACGAACATATTAAAGGCCATTAACTCGCCGGCTGAGGTAAAATAACACAGACTATTAAACGCAGAGGTAAACGCCATTAAAACACAGACCGAGGTAACCTGCATGGTCATATTAATCCGTGCTCATGGATGGGCGTGTAAAACGCAGAGCAGGAGATGAGTACAAGCTTGGTTATAACACAGGCGCAAGTGCCTCTGATGTTACGAGAAGGAAGCACAAATTGTTGGTTCAATAATTGCCCAGCAAAGGGCATACAGTTATACACAGTAGCCAGAGTTATATAGATGCACTCAGGTCAGATTTTAGGTAGTTTTCTATTTCGTTTTTGCAACAGCTGCAGGGGCCGAGAAGTGGATCGCCAGGTCATATCAAGAAGCAAACGCAGAGAATCCTTTGATGGAAAGAAACACAGTGAGGATCCATTACTTTTTTTTTTGTTTTACACACCGCGGGGTTATCTCAACCGGTCTGGAAGAAGTCTCCGATCCAAAATTTCAACTGACACAAAAACCCAGGAGTAATACTCAGATTGACTTGCCAGGAAGGGTAACAGTGCCACTCAGGCTGCCAGAACGCATTAGTGCAAAGATTCTATACAGTTTTAAAACTTCTATACAGGTTTAAAACCTATGACCTTCATGCTATTACATAGCCCCTAAACAATTTCTATTGGAAAAGATCTTACATACAAAATTTAACCCGTGATAGACGCAATACCCATTTAAAAAAAATACTTGCTTGCCAATTTTAACCAACGATATACACCATACTCTTTTAAAATATCTCGCATGCAACCAGTAACCTTCGAACTATTAAAACAACACTTAAATCAATTCCTTTTGGAATATTAACTTAAATTCAAAATTTTAACCAACGATATACACAAATACTCATTTTTTTTTTTTTAGGTATAATAACAATCTAATTCTTGCGAAAATTCTGGCAATAAAAATCGAATGTACGTTAGTGTCCCAACAATAGTTCCTCATATATATACTTATTACAAAATTGAGTCTTATCCTCCATTTAGATTTACTAACCGTACCATATGATTACTATCGAACAATAAAATAACTAGAATATAAAAATACCGTAACCAGAAGATTGTTGATACTCAATGGCGTTCTTCAATCCAGAAATAAATTGTGCGATGCCCTTCCTTTTGTCGTTGCCTGTTCGCTTGCTTCGTGTGTCGTCCGCGTCTCGACTGATGTCTCGTGCTCCTTGCCTCTCCTACTTGTCGACCGTAGAACCCTCACCGGTACCTCCCAGCCAATCGCTAGGGGTACTCTGCTTCCCCCTTAGCCCCCCGAGCCGTAAAGGGGCCACACAAGATCCAAAGATAAGACTAGCTTCTCAGCTCGCCTCCACGGCTGAGCTACCACTCCAATACAGCTGAGAAATTCCCAACTCCTCACAAGTAAACAGTCAAGCCACAACCCGGCAGCGTAACGTTACGCTAACTGTTCATCCCCCTTCTTCCTTCTTTTCCCCTTCTTTTATAGAAATTTGAGACCCACCTACTTTCCTAAATCATTTTTAATTTAATTTTTAATGACAATCCTCTAAAAATTCTCTGCCGTCCAAGTGTCACTCATCCCCCATGTTTCTCCAAAAATTAATTTCTTTTTAATAATTAAAAGACTCATTTCCCTCACCCCCCTTTAGTCACTCCTAAAATTTCTCCTAGGGTTCCTAGATCCCCTCTCATGCTTTTAATAACATTCCTAAAATGAAGTTGCCAAAATTTAGTTCATTTTAGTAACTCCTTAATTGTTGATTCCTTTTTGATTTTTACCCTATGTCCCCTACTTTCCATTATTAAGTTTCCTTTATTACTAGTTTCCTTATTTCTATTATTTATTTCTCTCTTTTTATTTTTAAACCCAAAAGATAAATGCGCTTATTAATCCTTTCTATATTTTTAAATTCATTACTTTTATACTCTCACATGTTTTTTAACTTTATATTCCTTTTTACCAT
>ML793956.1:310755-328359 GCA_009831015.1 Picea engelmannii
TGGTCCCACCAAGACCCTATCCTCAAGCCGATCCCAACTCAAGGGCGTCCGACACGGTCGCCCATAAAGAAACTCAAAAGGCGCCATCTTAATGGTGCTCTGGTAACTGTTGTTATAAGCGAATTCTACTAGAGGCAAGAATTTCTCCCAACGCTTTTGTTGGTCCATCACGTACATGCGCAACATGTCTTCCAAGGTTTGGTTCGTTCGTTTCGTCTGTCCGTCAGTCTCTAGGTGATACACAATACTAAAGTTAAGTTGAGTTCCCAAGGCCTCTTGGAAACTCGTCCAAAATCGTCCAGTAAACACCGATCCTCGATCGGATATAATCTTCTTAGGCACGCCATGCAGCCTCACAATCTCACTGATGAAAACTCTTGCTATGTCAGGTGCCTGATACATCGTACGCACAGGAATAAAGTGAGCACTCTTCGTCAGAGTGTCTACTACTACAAAAATCGAGTCATGTCTCCTTGCCGTCAGTGGCAATCCAACAATAAAATCCATCGAAATAACTTCCCATTTCGATTCCGGAATGGCATGTGATTGAAGTAATCATGCCGGGTGTCTATGTTCAGCCTTTACCTGCTGACACTTGAGACATCTAGCCACAAGTGGACTATGTCGGCCTTCATTCCCTTCCAGAAGAATAAGGGTTTAAGGTCTACCCTCATCTTCGTAACTCCTGGGTGAGCCATGTAAACTGCTCTATGAGCCTCACTCAAGATTAACATCCTCAACTCGTCGATTGGCGGTACGTAAATCCAACTTCTAAACCTCAATAAACCATCTCTATCAAATGAATATCCCTCATATCGCGGTACCATCATTATGTTTTGTCCGATAAAATCCTTGACTTCTTTGTACCAGTCATCGTCATGCTGTAAGGTGAGAATCTTCTCACGTAGATTCGTCTGAAGAGGTAACACCGAAAATATGCGTGGCCTCTGACTTAGAGCATCTGCCACTTGGTTCACTGTTCCCTTTATGTAAGTAATCTCGAAGTCGTACTCGCTAAGAAATTTCGACCAACGCCGTTGTCACGTGTTCAGGTTGCTTTGCGTAAAAATGTGTTGTAGTCCACAATGATCAGTCTTTAATTCAAATTTTCATCCAAAAAGCTAGTGTCTCCAAACCTTCAAGGCATATACAATGGCTAATAACTCCAAATCGTGCATCGCGTAGTTCTCCTCATGCCTTCTTAGTTTCCTGGAAATGTAAGAAATCACTCATCCGTCTTGCATCAAGAATCCTCCTAACCCTTCCTTGGATGCGTCAGTGCATACCAAGAAGTCTGCGTCCATGTCAGGGACCTTTAGTATCGGTGCTATTGTCAACAACTCTTTAAGCTTCCGAAATGATTCCGTGCATTTCTCTTTCCAAGCAAACTTATTGTTTTTCTTTTGCAATTCCGTGATCGGATTTGCTATCCTTGAAATCCCTCGACAAACTGTTGATAGTATCCTGCTAAACCCATAAAACTATGTACTTCTGTGACATTCGTCGGCACAGGCCATTCCATAATAGCCTCAACCTTGGCTGGATCCACGGCGATACCTTCGCCGGAGATGACATGCCCTAAGTAGTGAATCCTCGATTGATAAAAAGATCATTTGGACAACTTCCCATACAATTTGTGCTCTCACAAACACTGTAGTACCCAGCGCAAGTGCTCGTCATGCTCCTCCGTCGTCCGAGAGTATATCAGAATATCGTCAATGAATACTTGGACGAACTTGTCCAAGTACTCGTGGAAAACCCCATTCATCAAACTCATGAATACCCCTGGGACGTTTGTCAGTCCAAAAGGTAAAATAGTAAACTCATAATGTCCAAATCTCGTCTTAAAAGCGGTCTTAGGGACGTCATCCTCCTTGATCCGTAACTGGTGATACCCTGATCGTAAATCGATCTTGGAGAACACCGTCGCACCCTTCATTTGATCAAACAGATCGTCAATTCTTGGTAAGGGATACTGATTTTTGATCGTATCCTTGTTCAGTTGATGGTTGTCAATGCAAAGCCTCCACGATCCATCCTTCTTCCGAATGAAAATAACCGGTGCACCCCACGGTGACACACTAGGATGTATCAGTCCCAGGTCCAACAACTCCTTCAGTTGCATTTTTAACTCTTGCAACTCTGGGGTCGACATCCGATAAGGAGTTCTTGCTATCGGTTCGGTCCCCAGTTTCAGGTCTATAGTAAACTCCAATTCTCTTTCTGGCGGCATCCCAGGTAACTCCTCTGGAAATACGTCCGCAAAATTCTTCACCACCGGAAGGTGTTCTAGACCTTCTGCTACTCCCTTTTCGTTTAGCGCAAGGATCGCATAAAGCTTGCACCCCTTGTGCATACTCTTCCATAACTGTAAGGAAGAAATGAACCTCAGGGATACTCCCTGGTTCCATCCTACAATCACCCGTTTATGTCCTTCATCATCGACCAAGCTCAACCTCTTCGTCTTACAGTTGAGTATAGCCTCATGCGTTTCCAACCAATCCATATCGATCACGACATCATAAGATCCTAAGATCATGATGTACAAGTTGACCCTTGCGACAAACTCTCCCAGGTTAAGGGCACAACCTGTAACCTTTCCTCCAACCTTCTGTTTGGCTCTCGAAGCCATCTCCATGAAGCTAAACTCGTCATGTTTGACTGCCTTGACCTTAATCCTTTTTAGTGCTGCACCAGAAATGAAACACTCTGTAGCACCAGGTTTTATCAAAATACTAAGGGTCTGGTTAGCGACAGTACCTGTCGTCTCGAGCACAGTCGACTGGTGCTCTGCCTGGTGGTTATTCACCGCTGCATGAATCCGATGGGCCTTGCCCATATCTCCCACTGTAGTGGGTTCGGCTGATCCGGACACTCTGGTCCTCTCCAAAGGACAGTCGCGCTGGTAGTCCTGGTACCCAAAGTAGAAGATGACGGCCCACTGGCCTGGAAACCTGGTCTGTTCTGCTGAACAGGCCTAAACTGCTGCTGCTGCAGGCGACGCTGATGCTGATGCTGTTGTCCTCGATAAGGTGTCTGTTGCTGAGGTGGCAGTTGTCATGGTGTAGAAAAAGTGGATCCCCTTTAGAAGCCACGATATCTCGGCGTATGTCTCGTTGGTGTCTACTGCTGTGGCGTACCAGATGAACCCTGCCCTGCAGGTCTCGTTGGAGTCCTGGTCTGACCCCCACTGATAAGATCCTCCTCTGCTATGAGGGCCTTTTGGACAGCATCGTGCAAGGTTTGAGGCATCAATATCCTAACCTTTGCACGCAGGCTGTCATTAAGGCCAAACACGAACCGGTTGACCTTGAGCTTTTCAGTGTTAAGGTGCGGAGCATACCGGAGCAGCTCCATAAAATGTGCCTCGTACTTGGGCACCGTACGACCTCCCTGTCGTAATGCGTTGAACTCATTGAGATGATGCTCAATGAATTCCTCTAAAAGGTACCTCTCTCAGAACCGTTCCTCGAACAGTTCCCATGACACGTCTTCCACGGCCATGTTTAGCAGTGGCAGGAGCGTCTTCCACCATAGAAGAGCGCTCCCCTTATGTTGAAATACCGCCATGCGGACCTTCATGTTGGAGGTATAATCGCGAAGTGTGAAGCACATCACCATATTCTCCAACCATGCCTCGACGGCTGCGCCATCTAGGGCACCAAAGAACTCGAGAAATTTCACCTTCTCAAGTTCTCGGTGAATGCTACTAGTAACGGTCGGTGCGCACGGCAGAACCTCTGCAGGTGTCGGCGCCCTGGCATCGTCTCTCTCCAATCGGCTGATTAGAGCCTCGAACATGCACTGAAAAGATCTCATCATCCCCACGACATCGGCAACTGCGATCTGCTCCTATCCGAGAACCTGCTCGCGTCCCTGGGGGTTGGACCCCTCAGGCATGGATGCTACTGGAGGCATCACGCCTCCTCCCCTAGCACCCTGTTGTTTGCCTCCGTGGCGTCCTCTAACCATGATTACCTGCACACACACAATCAACTCAATCAGCAACAGTATAATCAAATCTAATCATGCCAACGAAAGCCATAGCAAATCCCAAGTCATGGGTCGAACCCGCTCTGATACCATATGTAACGACCTCTTCGTTACGACAAAAAATCTAAGAACAAGTGCAAATTTTTTATTTTTTATTTTTGTTTATGGTGTGTGCACGCATGTAGAAGTAACAAACACACTTGACTCTACGTCGCCACTCAACAACCAACAAGATGCAACCACGATGTTCAGCACAAGAAAACTGAAGGCACGCAACTAGTAACTGCAACAAAATACGACCATAGGCATAAGACACACAACACATCATTAAGACATACTGGGGGTGCGCAGTAAGAACACAGAGGGAAGAATCCATGAGTTTGATGAACACCCCATTCATCAAACTCATGAATACCCCTGGGACGTTTGTCAGTCCAAAAGGTAAAACAGTAAACTCATAATGTCCAAATCTCGTCTTAAAAGCGGTCTTAGGGACGTCATCCTCCTTGATCTGTAACTGGTGATACCCTGATCGCAAATCGATCTTGGAGAACACCGTCGCACCCTTCATTTGATCAAACAGATCATCAATTCTTGGTAAGGGATACTGATTTTTTATCGTATCCTTGTTCAGTTGACGGTTGTCAATGCAAAGCCTCCACGATCCATCCTTCTTCCGAATGAAAATAACCGGTGCACCCCACGGTGACACACTAGGATGTATCAGTCCCAGGTCCAACAACTCCTTCAGTTGCATTTTTAACTCTTGCAACTCTGGGGTCGACATCCGATAAGGAGTTCTTGCTATCGGTTCGGTCCCCGGTTTCAGGTGTATAGTAAACTCCAATTCTCTTTCTGGCGGCATCCCAGGTAACTCCTCTGGAAATATGTCCGCAAACTTCTTCACCACCGGAAGGTGTTCTAGACCTTCTGCTACTCCCTTTTCGTTTAGCGCAAGGATCGCATAAAGCTTGCACCCCTTGCGCATACTCTTCCATAACTGTAAGGAAGAAATGAACCTCGGGGATACTCCCTGGTTCCATCCTACAATCACCCGTTTATGTCCTTCATCATCGACCAAGCTCAACCTCTTCATTTTACAGTTGAGTATAGCCTCATGTATTTCCAACCAATCCATATCGATCACGACATCATAAGATCCTAAGATCGTGACGTACAAGTTGACCCTTGCGACAAACTCTCCCAGGTTAAGGGCACAGCCCGTAACTTTTCCTCCAACCTTCTGTTTGGCTCTCGAAGCCATCTCCATGAAGCTAAACTCGTCCTGTTCGACTGCCTTGACCTTAATCCTTTTTAGTGCTGCACCAGAAATGAAACTCTCTGTAGCACCAGGGTTTATCAAAATACTAAGGGTCTGGTCAGCGACAGTACCTGTCGTCTCGAGCACAGTCGACTGGTGCTCTGCCTGGTGGTTATTCACCGCTGCATGAATCCGATGGGCCTTGCCCATATCTCCCATTGTAGTGGGTTCGGCTGATCCGGACACTCTGGTCCTCTCCACAGGACAGTCGCGCTGGTAGTGTGGCTCAAATATCATGGTAAATAAATCAACTCAAATATCACACTCCCTGACTCAATCCGGAGTCCAAGGGTTCTGTCGATGCCTCGGCATCCTCCAGGTCAAAAACCCTACACACTCAATAAAACTGAGTCAATAGCACCTGTTTATATCAAAGAAGTAAAACATCATGTCATCTATCATAACACATCATCATCAAGGATAAACGTTTTATCATCATAAAAATCCAGATCACTTGCAAGCAAGTGTCCTCAAAGAATAAGTTTTGTAAGTGCGCCAGAGCGGGATGTTACAAGTTACACTATTATTGATTCACCCCCCCTCTCAGTAATCCAACAAAGACCTCATCAAAAATGCATTACAATAAGTTCCAGTAACTTTGAGTCATTTACCCCCTAACCCTCCTAAATCTGAACATAATATTGAAGATGAAATCCCTAAAATTAACCTCAAACAAATCATGGGTGAATGTTAAGAGTGAAGGGCATTGATCCCACCTTGGATTTCCAAAGGTTCTCTATATTTGGTAGGATCCTTACATGAAATGTCCAAGAAATCTAACAAGTTACTTACAAATTTTGATCTAGACAAACCCATCTCACCAGAGGATCACATAAAAAACTTCTTCTTAGCCACTCATTTCCTTAATGTCCAACATGAAGACATGTTTTGTAGGTTTGTTTCTTATAATTTTGTTGGAAGAGCATCTACTTGGCACTTTATCCTACCACCTAATTCCATTACTTGTTAGGAAGACTTTGAGAATGTCTTCATTAGAAAATTTGGTGAACAGAAAAAAATTGCATCCTTGTATAAAGAGTTAGGAGCCATTAAAATGGATAAAATGGAAAAGGTGATGGATTTAAATCAATGATTTCTCATGGTCTTAACTAAGTTTACTATCAACACAACTCCTTCACAGTCCTTATCCATCGAGTATTACACCATAGCTCTTATCCCTTCCATAGACATGCTTTTCAAGCGATCTAATAAAGGCACTTTGGCTCTAAATTTCAACGAAGTTGAAACTATAGAAAAAGAGTTATCCTCATATGACCATCATTCTCACTCTAAGGAAATCAGGTCATTAGGAAAGAAACCTTTATTTCTAACAAAGCCATCTGAAAATAAACCCAAGGATATTGACAGTGTGGTGAAGTTAGTTAAGAAATTGTCAAACGAAGTTGTAGATATCAAAAACAATGTTGGCGAATGATCTTCAAGACCTAGAACTTTTCGCCCATTTTTTAAGAGAAACAAAAACCCTCCTAGACCACCCGAAGCTCCTTAGGTTTCATTAAATATAGATAGCTTTGGTAAAGATAATTTGTGCTCATATCACCAACATAATCATTCTAAGAATACATGCCCTCAGTGGGTGAATTCCATGACCTTGGTTATAAACTAGTTGTTATGTCAACAAAGTATGAACAATGAACAACCAAGTGACATAGTGAATGATGATACCATTGAGGGACCTCCCCCAGATGCTACTATGTTCCTTTAGGACTGGTGTAGAGAATCAAATGACGATAAAATAGAAGAATGTTTTGTAGAAAATACACCAGTAGTGAAAGTTCCCCCCAGATATTACAACTTGCATAGAAAAGGTCTAGTTCCCAACACCTTCTCTTCCAAATATGCTAATGTTCCTCTCAGGAAAATCACTCCCCCTATTCCTACTCTAAAACCAAATGTCTCATCCCAAAATAAAGCCAACGATAAATATGATACGACTATTCTAGCTAACATCAGCAAACCAAGTACATCCAACCCATCTATAAACAATGCCAAATACAACACAGTTTCACCCAAAAACAATACCAGTGGCACACAGTCAAACCTGACAATAAGTACACCATAGAAATAATATTTAGATTACAGTGTCATAGAATATATGAAGAAAACAAAATCCAATATCTTCATGTTTGATATTTTTTCATTCCCACAACACTGTGATCTTTTGCATGATGCTTTTAAACATGATAATTCTCAGAAGAAAATCATTGCAACTACAAATAGTGTTTCTAAAAATGTTGAAACAAAAGAAGTCCACCAGGTAGAAATCGAGGCTTCCATAAACATAACAATTATAGGTGTGCACTTGAAATCTCAAGTACCTCCTTTCTTAGTTACGTATGAAATTTTCAATTTCAATGTACACAATTTCTTAGTTGACTCTAGTGCTTCATCAAAAATAATGCCTTACGTGGTCTATCAAAAGATAAACATTGCCCCACAGTTAACCAAAACAAGAATCATACAGTTAGATAGGGAAAATGTCAAAGTGAAATGGGAACTTAAATATGTATTAATTATGCTTGCATCTAAACCTAGAGTACATCAAGTTACTAATGTTGTTGTGGTTGATATACCTGAAAGTTATGGTTTGTTGTTAAGTAGAGACTGGTCGACTAAACTTCAAGGATATTTTTCAACTAATTGGTTACATTTGTGGCTTCCTTATAAAGGTAATCCAAACCATATCTGTGTAGACACCGAATCTCATATGACGCATACATTAACTGAGCTAGAAGGTAAAAATGAATCCATCATCTTTGCTCACACTGTCTTAGGTAACTATTTTTTTGGAAATTGATCATGACTGTTATGAAGTAAAAAAAATTGAAATACAACTAGAGTTACATTCAGAACTCCTTCCACAAACACATAACAACACTTGTATCATATTAAATAACTTAGGCTTTAGAGAAACTAACAAAACTAGGATTCTAACATGTGGTCCATGTTCTTTGATGGCTCCAAGTCACAAGAAGGAGATGAGGAAGGGTGTGTGTTGATCGATCTTGAACAAGGTAAGATGCCCATATCCTATTGACTAGAATTTGAATGCACCAATAACAATGAATAGTACGAATCCTTAGTACAGGGTCTAAAAAAGACCATAAACCTTAAGGTAGAGTGCCTCAAAGTATTTTTTGATTCAGAAATAATCGTTCGATAGGTAAGAAATACCATTCATTGCCTCTCACCGCATATAAAATCATATCAACAAGAGGTATGGAATCTTCTTTACTCTTTTTGTGCATTCAATATCACTTATATACCTCATAATCAATATATATATATATATATATATATATATATATAGGACAACACAACATCTAGGTTTATGCCCCCTAGTGATGTTTTTTCCATTGAAATGAATTTCAAGACTTCAATACCAGATAACATCATGAAATGGAGAGTATTAATTAATGATACTCAAATTATCAATTTTCTTACCATCTCATATGTCTTCCAATATTCTATGATTGATGATGAAGCCCATCAGCAAGACCTGCATAATTATCGGGATGAGGCAAGAAAAGTCAAAGACAATTGCATCCCAAAAAATATGTTGAGACTTGAAAAGTTATTTGATTTACAGACTAAGTTTCAAAGGCCTGCTAATCCAAAAACCAACAGTTCAACCATGATGCATTTTTTGGTCAATATAGGGACCTATGAATATCACAAGTATGTCAAATTGGGCACCTATAGTTCAGAGGCCGAGAAGTATACATTTACAAAGCTATTCAAGAAGTATCACAATGTGTTTTCATGGAATTATCACGATTTGAAGACTTATGACACCTAGATAATTCAACATGTAATCCCAATTAAAGAAGGTGTCGAACGATTCCAACAAAATATTAGAAAGACACATTGGAACCTTGAACCACTTATCGAAAAGGAACTGAAGAAACTATTATATGCTTGAATCATTTTCAAGGTCCATCATTCAACTTGGGTGTCGAATATGGTGCCCATCATAAAGAAGTCGGGAGAAATAAATATTTGCATAGATTTATGGAACCTTAACCAAGCTTCTGACAAATATAACTACCTAGATCCTCCCATGGAATAGATATTGCAACTCTTCTTTGGCTCTGAGAGGTTTTTTCTCTCTATTGGATAGGTTTTCAGGATACAATCAAGCTCTCATGGTAGGACCAGACCAATTGAAAACCACATTCAGAACTAAATGGGGAACATATACATACATAAGGATGCCCTTAGGTCTAGTAAACGTAGGTGCTACATTTCAAAGGGTCATGTGTATTGATTTTAAATGATTAATCAACCAAAGCATGGTGGTCTATCTCGACGATGTCATTGTTTATTCAAATAAAAAACAATATCACCCAAGACATCTGAAACAAATATTTGAACGATAAAAAAAGTGTGGGATCTCATTGAATCTCAAGAAGACTATTTTTGTTGTTTCAGAAGGTATACTATTAGGGCATGTGATTTCCAAAGATGGAATATCGGTGGAGCCAAAAAGGACAAAATCTATTTTCCAAATCCCTCCACCGCATAGCAAGAATTCAATGAGGTCTTTTTTCGACAAGATCAAATTTGTAAGAAGATTCATTCTAGACTTCTCGAAAATTGTTAAACTTCTTCAACGGATGATTAAGAAATGTGTTTTGTTCTATTGGACATCCATTGAGAAAGAGGCTTTTGAAAATATCAAATCCAGTATAGTCATTGCACCATCCGTACAAAGTCCATATTTCACTTAGGACTTCTTTCTATACACCTTTGCATTTGATCATTCCCTCACATCAGTGATCACATAGAAGGATGAGAAATGAAATGAATACCTCATTTCATTCATGAGCACTAGATTACAAGGTGTTGAATTGAACTACCCACTGGTGGATAATAAAGATTTTGTTCTTCACAAAGCAATCAAATAGTTCAAAACTTACATTTTGAAGAACCACATGAAAGTCATCTTACCTCATCTAGAGGTCAGATCCTTTTTTTTTCAAAGGGATGTGGGGGAGAGACGAGGTAATTGGATGAAATCCCTACAAGAATATGACCTATAATTTAAACCAACCAATATTGTTAAAGTTCAGGGCCTTTGAAAATTAGTGACACAAGATAAGGGTGATGAAAATCAAGAACAAGATGGATGGAAGGAGGAGCCAAATATGTACACACAATGTGTTCCTTACATTCCAACTATTGAAGACTCATATTATAATGATATCAAGTATTACCTTCAACACAGTACAACTCTAGAGCACCTCAATACAAAGGAGAAAAGGGCACTCATATTGAAATATTTACAATATCAGCTAGTGCATGGAATTTTGTTTTGAAAGAATTATGATGGAGTACTACTTTGATGCCTTGAAAAACATTATGCTGATAGAGTCCTTAAATACATGCATCATGGACCAACACAATGTTGGATTACTGAGAGGGGTGGTGGTGGTGAATTAGTATGAGCACTTTATACCACTTTTAACCACAATATATATTATTTCACTTTATCAACATTGTTCAAAAATTTATAATCAATGTATCATCTATGATTGCATTTAATATATATTTCATAAGAATATAATCATAAGAAGTGTCACATCAACATTACATCAAGAACATAGTACACTGGTATTTACATGGAAACCCAAATGTGAGAAAAACAAATAATGCTTTCTTATATATACCAAGAATTCATTCATAGGAAGCACCAACTTTTGAATTCTCTAGCTTCAACTAGAAGGAGGCTACAATCCCACATTTACATGCTCAAACATGAAGGAATCCACAACTCCCTAAATTATTTGGCTCCAACCAGAAGGAGGATACAACTCCCTGGGTTCTCCGACTCCAACCAGAAGGTGGCTACAACCACCTAGTTTTCAGGCTCCAACCTAAAGGAAGCTCCAACTCCATGATTCACCAAATCCAAATGAAAGGAGGCTACAACCTTATTTCCTTGCCCCATATTTCCACCCTGAAGTATAAGTGTAGACCAACTATCACTACCATAATCATTGGCACTGGAACTGTCATTGTTATTGTCACTGTCATTGTCACTGTCACATTAACCTGTCATTGTATCCAACCTATCACTATCAACTTTTCCAACCTGTCACTGTATCCAACCTATCACTGTCAACTTTTCCAACCTGTCGTTGTCACTGATACTCAACCATATCCTCTCACATGGACCATATACCAAGGACACCTCTCAACTATATGTCCAACATCACCAACACATGCCTCTACCAAGCATGTACCAATATCACCAACATACCATCACAATATATGTGTCTCAACCATGTACCATACCAAGAATCAACCATGTACCACAACCTATATCAAAATAAGTGCACCAACCATGCACCAAAACCTGTACCAGATCGTGCATCAACCATGCACCTCAACCTGTACCAAACCATATATTCCTCAACCATCAACCATGTATAACAAGTACCAATAATGTACCATACCATGTATCGACCATGTACATCAACACATGTACCATACCATATACCATGAAATGTATCTCAACCATATACCATATCACTCTCAATCATTCCATGTACCATAAGATAACACTCAAGTATATTCCAATATCACAAATATGTGCCTCTAATAATGAACCATAACAACCATATATCAAGTACTAAGAGCATGTCTCAAGCATGTAACAATATTACCTCAACCATATGCAACCATTCACTATGTATCACAAGGACCTCCAAGACATGCCATACCATCTAAGATACAATTATTTCTTGCTGCAACTCTGGGTGTGCGTGCCCTTATTTCTTCAACTTTGAGTGTCTGCACACTTATTGTTGCAACTCAGGGTGTCCACACCCTTCTTGCTGCAAATCTGGGTGTCTGTGCCCTTATTGTTGCAACTCCGAGTGTCCATGCCCTTATTGTTGCAACTCTGAGTGTCTGATCCATTCTTGCTTCAACTCTGGGTGTTCGTGCCTTTATTTCTACAACTTTGAGTGTTTGCACCCTTATTGTTTCAACTCTGAGTGTCCACATCCTTCTTGCTGCAACTCAGCGTGTCCATGCCCTTATTTTTGCAACTCTAAGTGTTCATGCCCTTCTTGTTGCAACTCGCAGATGACCTCATAATTTATTTATTTTTTGTATTCCCTTTACTTTGTCAGACTTCACTTCTTCATATTCACCAATAGACCAAAATATTAGACCATAACATTCTCACTAGACCATAACAATTTCAGTAGAAAGATATTCAATGCATGTCTATATGTATTTATGAGAGACTCCTTGAGGTGTATTTATACTTTTTCTAGATAGCGTATTTCCTTAACTTTAGGACTTATTTCCTTATATTTAGGGCTTCTATAGATTTCTTGTTACAACCACTTTACCTTTTCATTTATTGACTTGTAACCAACTAGGGTCTTCTTGACCATTCTTCAGGGCCTCCAACTTCACAAGGCCATATCTCCCTAACCGTGAGGAACTACGTGGAGTTCCACATATCATCATAAATGAAATGATGATCACTATCCATATATGAGGGTCAGACATGCATTTACATTGTCCTTTATGTCCATATTCCTCATGCAATGTTGGGTACCAAAACTACACTGTTGGGGCTACCGTAGTTTGGTACCGGCCTTATTCAAGGTTTAACATATATATCTAAGGGTTGAAATCAATCTCCAATATCACTCTCCAATGGTTGAAATCAATGACAACAAACTATCCAAAAATGCCCCCCTTTGGCATTGATGGCAAAACCAACATTATCGAAAAACTTAGACATGGAAACACTCATGCTCCCCCTATGACCATCAATCCTCATAAATGTTTATATCTCTCCCCCTTTGACATCAACGGGAAAGGGTATCTCCCCTTAGGTCTTCTCCCCCTGTCTTCATGCATCTATTCTTTATCTTCACCTTTGACCAAAGGTTAATTCCCCCTGTTGATATGTCTCCTCCTGACATTGTAGTTTCTCTAACCAATCATGGGAAAAATAATAGCTCCCCTTATAGGTATGTTTCCCTGTCTGTATGTTACTGATCTTCCTTTCTAGATTTCTTTCTATGATGATTTCTCTTCCTTTGACTTCTCTGCAAGATATTGTGTAAATAAATGTAAGACTACCTGTATATGTTTACTTTCCTCTCTTCCAATGTTTCTTATTGTCCATTGGTGATTTATCTTGAATTTCACTGACATATACAAAAAGCATTCAAAATTTGATTTCTTCATTTACTTGTCATGTTCACTTTACCGTACTTTTCAACAATGTCCTTCTGATGATATATCTTCTACAGACAGTTTCTCTTTCCATGTTCTACTATGCCTTTCACTGCTTTCTTTTTCGTGACCAACTGATTTGAGCAAGTTCCACTTATTCCAATTGTAAATATGCTTCTATGCATATGACCCATGTTTCTTGTACCTACTAAGCATCTCATGAATCCATCTTTGTCCATATGTCCAAAAATTGTCCATAGCCCTGCTACTCAAATGTCCACAATGGTTACCCATATGTCACTATACTATATGAATGCAACTGATCATCACATATCAAATGTTTCTACTTCTATGATCTATGTTCTAATCAAACTTTGTGTGGGAACACAACTTCTTAATTGATCAATATGTTACTATTGTTGGATTACTGAGAGGGGGGCTGAATTAATAATAGAGCAATTTAATTCTTTTTAACCATAAAAATGCAAGTGTTATATCAATGTAGCATTATCATCCAATATTTGCAGAGTAAATAAACAATGAAAAAATGAACAACCATACACATACACGGTACACCAATGTTTTTACGTGGAAACCCAAAGCGGGATAAAACCACAGAATGATTTTTCTTATATGTCTTTAAGAATTACATTCATTGGAAGCACCAAATTCCTTTGTTTTCCAACTGCAACTGGAAGGAGGCTCCAACCCCCTAGTTTCTTAGGCTACAACCCGAGGGAAAATCTAACTCCCAAATTCTATGGCTACAACCAGAAGGAGGCTACAACCCCCTATGTTCTCCGGCTACAACCACCTGTCATTGCCCCATCCAACCACCCTAAAATATAAGTAGAATTATGGAACCTCTCACACTATCACTGTGAGATATACTGTTGTAAACCTGTACCAATCAATGTGCACCAAACAACCTATACTAATAACCTGAACCATGCATCAACCATGCATCAACCTGTACCTCAACCTCAACAAAAATCCCTCATCAATTTCATCATCCAACTATGATTTTAACTCTGTAACAGACCTAGTTTATATGATCACATACCTGCAAACCTTCCTCAATAAGAGACTAGCATTTTCATCAAATTTTACTTTAGTCTCACATGACTAGTTTTGGATTACTCAACAACCCTAACTTGAAATAATCATAAATATGTATGTGTAATGAATAAAGGTATAAAAATAGTACACAATGTTATTCAGTGTCTTGTCTGCAATTTCTCCAAGTTTCACTTCTTGGAACCTCCCAAAAAATGAGTTATAGCAAAAATGGCATACCTTTCTGAATTCTGGCTTATTCTAGAGATCGAACTTGTATAGAATGCCCCACATGAAATATTTTCTATATAGATCTGAAAATGGTACAAAACCTACTACAAATTGTACTCTAACCAATGCATTTTGTCTTACTTAACTTTGATATGTTATGAAGAAGTTATGACGTTTTTACCCGAAACACTTGTTTTAGACTAGTTTCATGACTAGCCACAAACCCTATTTTCCACGGAGTATAACTCCAAAAATACAACGACCACAAGATGAAATTTTTATCACAATTACTTGGATATGTTTTCTCAATGACATCCAGATTTCGTTATCTGAATCATTGTAAAAAAAACATTGTTGTCAAAATGGTTAGATGAACTGTAAATAACATACCTTAGAAAGCAACATCAAAAGACTTTATCCTCCCTTGAATTTCGGCCTTGTTTACCTCACCTTCCCTCTGAAAATTGCCATAGATATCCTTTGGTTACCTCAGTCACTTGTAGATATTTAATGTGCTCAAGCGTAATTAAATGAGATACCATTTCCTCTTATTTATACTTTTATGTAGCTTCCTCAAGGGGTTACCTTCTAACCATCTTAAACCACTTTCCTTATTTTAGGGCTAACCCACTTCTAACCACTTGTCCACTTAATAATTTCTCCATTAACTTTATTATTTAAATAATTTATTTTTTATCCACTTTGAATTATAGTACACTCATCACTTCACTTTATTATTTAAATAATTTCTTCTCTGCAACCACTTTGACTGCTTTGACCTTTTGGGGCTTCTAGATGACTCTTAAGGGTTCTCCAACTTCACATGGCCATAACTCTCTAACCGTGAGGAATTATGTGACGTTCCACATACCACCAGAAATGACATGACATGTACTATCCATATAGAATAGTCTTACCTTAAAATATATTAAAACTCATACCATTATACATCCAAAAAACTTGGGTCCATTACCAAAACCTTTGTGCTATCGGACTTTCTTCAAGGGTTGACATCAATGAAAACCAACCCAAATAATAAAAAACTATGTACTTTTATTATCTGACTGCTCTGAATTTTTCTTTGTAAACAATTCATACTGCTTGAAATATGGTTCTCTAATCTATAGTGTATACTACATGGGCTCCCCCTATTCAACATACATATTTGTTGGGAGTCTCTAATCTGGATGGCTTAGAAAAATACCTTCTCTAATGCAAAGTAATCTTCCTCTTCATCTGTAGACTCATCATCTTTCTGAACTTTTACTTCTTCCTTTCTTACTGTGCATTGGTCTCATACTACAGTCCCTGAAAGTACAATCTCTTGTGCCTTTTCTTTATCCACCTATTATTCTTTTCTTTCTTGTACTACTGCAAATCCTGCAATCTCTAGGACCTCGTCTTGTTTTCTTTTCCATAATTTCTTATGTCTGATATCAATATTTTCTTTGACATAATTATCCATCATGATTCTACAATCATGAGATATGTGTCCATAGTTATGGCATTTGTAACATTCAATGTTATGTCGGCCGACATAAGAATTTATTGCTTGAACATTTCTTCCATAAGCCCTGCAATATACAACCTTATGCCCAAAGTTAGTACAATAAAAACAATGATCATAAAAGAATTTTACATACTTGGGAGTGAATGATTTTATTTGTGGTGTTTTCCTTCTTAATTCATTCCTCGATTGATCACGATCTTCTCTTCTAGTGAATTTTTCATTATGGGTGAAGCTTATTTTTTATCTGAATGTGGAGGGTCTTCTTTGATATCCATATCTTATGTAGTATTCTTCTTGAGTATTCTACACTTCTGGAATGTTCTTCTTTAGGGGCTTGCATTCTTCCTTCTCCATTGAACCTTTAATGACGTTGGCTTAAGTATTTGACTTCTCTTCATTTTTCCTTTCTAGAAACTTGGAGGGATTCTCTTCAACATTCTCTACAGATGATGTACATGTTTCTCTCTCTTCAATATTCATGTTGTGTTTGATGAATTTGACTCTCAATGTGAAAACCTCTTCTTCAAGATTCTCAACCTCTTCTTCTTTCTTCATCATCTGACTCTTCATGACTTCTTCCATCCTCTTTTCTTCTTCAATTTGGATCTTTAATGTGATTATTTCATATTCAAGCTTTCTTTCTGGTTGTTTGAATTCCTCTTCATTATTCTTTTCCTTTTCAATCTCAGGGTTGTCTTATATTTCATTGGGATTTTCTATCTCATCACTTTCAATATTCAAATAAGGACATTCAATTTCAATATCTATGTGATGTTCACAATTAAAGCAAAATAACTCACTTCTGTTGATTACATACTCTTCTTCTTTTGAATCTGTCTGACATGATGATCATCTTACCTCTTTTTCTATACATGTGTATTCTTTAGCAATATCTGACTCTATGATGGGAGAAGAATAGATATTATGTAGATTATCCCAGATTTCTTTAGTTGATGAACATTGTCCGACTTTGTCCTTTACTGAATCAGGTAATCCTTCCAGGCTAAAATCCAATGTTATTTTGGTGTTCCTTTTCAGTTCCTTCTTGGCTCCAATTTTTGGTTTCTTTATAGTATTGTATCATGTAACAATTGAGTTCCAAACATCATATCCATGTGCTCATAAAAAAAAAAATCATTCTTTTTCTCCACATGTCATACTTCAAACCTTTTTGACCATCAAACTGTGGTATTCCATTTCTATACAAATTGTTTCTCTCCATGATCTCCCTTCCATTGGTTAAACTATTTTCTTGAAGGAACCCACT
>ML793956.1:328430-360228 GCA_009831015.1 Picea engelmannii
GAGCAATGTATACCCGTTTTAACCACAATATATATTCTTTCACTTTATCAACAATGTTCAACAATTTATCATCGATGTATCCTCTATGATTGAATTCAATATATATTTCATAAGCATGTAATCATAAGAAACATCAAATCAATATCACACAAGAACACAATACACCAATATTTATTTGGAAACCCAAATGGGAGAAAACCATGGAATTCTTTCTTATGTATATCAAGAACTCATTCATAGGAAGCACCAACTTACCAATTCTCCAGCTGCAACTGGTAGGAGGCTACAATCCCCTATTTACAAGATCCAATCTTAAGGAAGCTACAACTCCTTGAATTATCTAGTTCCAACTAGAAGGAGGCTACAACCCCCTAGGTTCTTCGGCTCCAACTAGAAGGTGACTACAACCACCTAGTTCTCAGGCTCCAACCTAAAGGAATCTCCAACTCCCCAATTCTTTGGCTCCACCTGGAAGGAGGCTACAAACCCCTTTCCTTTCCTCATCCTGCCACCCTTAAGTATAATTGTAGACCAACTGTCACTACCATAATCAGTGCCACTGTCACTATCATTGTCATTTCCATTGTCACTGTCACTGTGTAATCAACCTATAACCTGTCAACCTATCACTATATCCAACCTGTCATTTTCAACTTGTCCAACCTGTCATTGTCACCGATACTCAAGAAGATCCTCTCACATGGATCATATACCAAGGAAACCTCTCAACTATATTCCCAACATCACCAACACATGCCTCTACCAAGCATGTACCAATATCACCAACATACCATCACAAGATATGTGTCTCAAACATGTACCAAAGCATATACCAAACCATCAAATTGTACCATACCAAGCATCAACCATGTACCACAACATGTATCACAATAATTTCATCAACCATGCACCAAAACCTATACCAAACAATGCATAAACCATGCACCAACACATGTACCAGACCGTGCATCAACCATGCACCTAAACTTGTACCAAACTGTATATGCCTCAAACATCAACCATGTATACCAAGAACCAATCATGTACCATACCATGTATCAACCATGTACATCAATCATGTACATCAACACATGTACCATACCATATACCATGAAATGTGTCTCAACCATATACCATATCACTCTCAATCATGCCATGTACCATAAGATAACCCTCAAGTATATGTCAATATCACAAATATGAGCCTCTAATAATGAACCATAACAACCATATATCAATTACCTAGAGTATGTCTCAAGCCTGTAACAATATTACCTCAACCATATGCAACCATGCGAGTATGTCTCAAGCATGTAACAATATTACCTCAACCATATGCAACCATGCACTATGTATCACAAGGAACTCCAAGACATGCCATACCATCCAAGATACAATTTGTCCTTGCTGCAAATCTAGGTGTGTGTGTCATTATTGTAGCAACTCTGAGTTTCTGCGCCCTTATTACTACAACTCTGAGTGTTCACGCCCTTCTTGTTGCAACTTCGGGTGTCTGCACCCTTATTGCTGCAACTCTAAATCTTTGCACCCTTATTGTTGCAAATATGATTGTTCACTCCATTCTTGATGAAACTCTAGGTGTTTGCACCCTTATTGTTGCAACTCTGAGTCTCTATGCCCTTATTGCTAAAAATATGAGTGTTCGAGCCCTTCTAGCTACAACTCAGGGTGTACATGCCCTTATTACTACAACTGTGAGTGCTCGCGCCCTTCTTGCTGCAACTCACATATAACATTAGAAATTTATTTTTTTATTTGTCTTCCCTTTGGTACCTCAGACTTGACTTCTTCATATTCACCAATTGACAAAAAAATTAAACCATAACATCCTCACTATACCATAACAATTTCACTAGATAGATATTCAATGTATGTGTACATGTATTTAAGAGAGACTCCTTGAGGTATATTTATAATTTTGATCGGTAAAATATTTCCTTAACTTTAAGAATTCTACAGATTTCTTGTTACAACCACTTTACCCTTTTGACTTATTGACTTGTAACCAACTAGGGGCTTCTTTACCATTCTTCGGGGCCTCCAACTTCATAAGGACATATCTTCCTAATGGTGAGGAACTACGTGGAATTGCACATATCACCGGAAATAGAATGATGAGTACTATCCATATATGAGGGTCATTCCTTCATCTACACTATCCTTTATGTCCATATTCCCCATCCAACGTTGGGTATGGAAACTACACCATCATGGCTACCAGAGTTTTCTATCAGACTTCTTCAAGGGTTGACATCAATATCCAAGATCACTCTCCAAGGGTTGATATAAATGATAACCAACTATCTAAACCAACTCTCCAACATAAGAGGACAATTTTCATGAGATACAACAGCTCACAAGATATTGAGAGTTGGATACTATTGGCCTACATTGTTTGAGGACACTCATGTATCTTCACAAAGTTGTGATACGTGCCAGAAATATAGAGGGAGAGAGTATAAGGAAGTTGTTCTTATTCAACGTGTTTCTATTGAAGAATCCTTTGAACAATGGAGGTTGGACATTATTGGTGAGATCAATCCTCATTCTTCCAAGCAACATAGGTATATGTTAATTGCCACTAATTATTTCACTCACTAGACTGAAGAAATGTTTCTTACTAAAGTAAATGATGAAGTGGTAATGAATTTCTTTGAAAAACACATTATCACCAGGTTTGGAATGCCTAACTCTCTCATTTTTTATAATGCAATGTATTTCTCATCACTAAAACTATCTGAATTTTATTTGGAAAAGGGGATTACTTTGAAATACACAAGAAGCTATTACCCTTGGGGAAATGGTTTGGCTGAGTCCAAAAACAAGAACCTGATTTGAATCCTTAATCACTAGATAAATTGGTATAACGCTTTACCCAATTCCCTCTCGGTCGATCGCGTCACCCCCAAAGCCTCGATAGGGACTTCTCATTATTTTCTTATCTATGGGAAATAAGCTATTTTACCTCCAAACATCTACCTTCCTTCCCTGCAACTCACCCAACAATATCACAGGAGAGAATGTACCATCATCCAATGATGTATTAAACCTTGTTGAACTTAGAAGAAAATTGTGCCAAGGAAAAACAAAAATTCAAAACCTATCAACAGACCATCAAGCGTTGGTTTGATAAGAAGTATACTGGTGAGAAAGATTTAAAAGTTGGAGATTTGGTCCTCAAGTGGGACAAGCTGCATGAGGATAAAGTAAAACATTCAAAATTCCAACAGTTATGGTTTGGGCCCTTTATGATCAAAGAAAAAATTGGCCTAGGAACCTTCCAGTTACAAACACTTGAAGGGGAAGCTAACCTCCTCCCCATAAATGACCAAATTCTGAAACACTACATTATCTAACCTCCATGGAAGCCCCCTTATAGTACATAAATAAAATATTTTTTATCTTTCATTTCCAGCTCATTTTTTACTTTGATTTTTGATTTTTTTTTTTAGAATTTTTTTTTTTATGGTTTGTTCAATTTTTAGGATTTAATTTTTCCCCTCTTGAAAAGTTGTCGCCCTAAATATCTCAAATTCTTGATATCTTAGTCCTAGACATGCTTCTAAATTGTATCACATTCGGTGTCGATAGCCTAACCACTTTGTAACCCAGCTTCCAGACACAATTGATCCTTAGTTGTATAGTTGTGGCGTGCATCACTTTAAGTTAGATTCAATAGTGGAACATAGCTCATAATTATGCAGACATCGTGCAATTAAATATGACAAAGTAAGGAACCAAAGACTCAGCCTAAGAATATATTTATATATATATTGGACCAAGAGGAAATGGTTTAGGAAGAGACATTTGCAGCATTCTAAAGAACGTTACTCAGGGAGTTCACTCATTTATAATCAAATTGGAAAATCTCACTATCACAGGTGTCATACCTAGTGCCTTTAAAGGAAAACTAGAATCCCTCCATATACCTCTCTCTAAGCATAATATAATTAAACTAAAAAGGTAAAGGCTTGGGGAAAGGCATTCCATATCACATGGGACATGCAAGTATCTCCATTGGGGATATGGATGCCCGCTGGTAGCAGAGCAAGGCTTGTGACACTGGGGTGACTCTGTTGGGGCTATGGATGCTCACTTGAAGTGGAGCAACACCAGAGAAATGCATCACAACTTGTATTTTCAACATTCTTGATGCTTTCATTTCTCTGTAATATTCTTTATGCCTCCCATATGTCATTTATATATAAATAAGTATGTGTTAAGAGACAATTTGTTCTAAGACATGGTCCTAACTTCCCCTTTGTATCATCAAAACCTAATATATGGTATCTATTCTTTCTCTCTTGAGTTATGCATGATAATGCACCCCTCTCTCAAAAATATGTGTTTGGATACCATCTTACAGAGATTCAAAGGCTTCACCCAGTGTGTCACCATTTGTTGTGCTAGGAACTACAACCCTCTATTTTCCTGTAAACAATTTGCAAAATACTTCTAGGAAAATGGAGCCCCTTTTATTTTATGAATTTGAAGACTATTCAACTTGCATCTTCGCAATATATTCTTACCTTTGCTCTAAACACTCTCCTCAAGCCTCTTTATTAGCCAAGTTATTATCTTTGAAATTGGAGCACTTGTAAAAAACGTTCAAGTTAAATTTATTGTTTTTTGATGAAGTTAATAGAAATTCCCCCGATGTACATCATGTGGAGTTTCTAAAATACTTGCACATAATATCTAGCTAACAATCAAATGTACACAAATTTCAAATGGTGTGAAGAGAAGACAAAAAATGGAGGAAATAATGAAATAATTTATATTAATTGAATGAGAGAAATGATACAATACAAGTGATATAATCTATATAACACAACTAAATCTACATAGTGGTCAACTAATGCACATTAGGAGTGTTCTAGAGAGATATAGCACACACTGGTAGTCACTGGAGACAACAACCACCTATTTCTAATTAACTGGCCATGTGGTCATTAGTTAACTAGTCAAATCATAGTGAAATGAGGATAATATCACTCACACATGTGGACTGCAACTTACTGGTGATGATACCAATGCAAGTGCACATTACTGGTAATGATCCCGAGGTTATCATGCAACACTTGGTGATAAAACCAATGTTGACATGTAACACTTCACTCAACTAGTCTAACTAAATGGTAGCTGAGAATTGACTGGATGGTATGTGGAACCCTTGTCTAGGGGAGAATATCCTCAATGAGGGGAGAATATTTAAAAATAAAGGACCCTCAACATAGCCAAATAATTTTAGGAAAATAAAATCAAAATAAAACCCTAGGTGTGTGTAATATCTCCAACACCCCCCCTGAACACTACTAGGGAGTATACATAATGAATGGGTCCGAGCAACAAAGAAAATATTAGGTACCCATAAACAATGCAACTAATGAACACTGAAATAAAGTGAGGAAAGAGGTAAATCCTCATGGGAAAAAAATCCACCCTCAAAATACATTTTATCAAAATAAGAGAAAGGTAGTTGCTAGCAAACCGTGTCTTTCACTCCAAGACGATTGCACAGAGAGTGGAACTTCTTCTCAATGAATGTCTTGGTGCAGATGTCAATAGTATGTTCAAAGGAAGGAAACAACTACAAGTCAATGATCCTCTCATGGAATTATTCGTTGTCGTTGCACTGGGTCTCTTTAAAACTTCAGTGTACTCTGGTTATCACACCAAATAACATTTGGTCTATGGAACTAGATGCCCAAATCTGTAAGGAAGTTATGTAGCCATGATTCCTAGATGATAATGTTAACTACTCCTCTATACTCAGCCTTAGCTGAAGATAGATCAATATCAAGTTGCTTCTTTCTCGACCAACAGATAGGCCTGGAAGCCAAACTAAGAGTGTATCCAGCTGTGTGTTTGCAATGATTTCCATCGCCATCCTAGTTAGAATCAGTGAAGCCTATGAGATTCAACTTGCAACCTTATACATACTGGATCCTGTAACTGATGGTCCTTTGAAAAAATATGAGGATGCACTTGGAATCCTTCTAGTGTAGCTCATGCAGCTCCTGCATGTATGTGGATACTACACCTACTACATATGATAAATCTAGTTGGGTGTGGATGAGATACAAAAGGCTCCCCACAAGTTGTTGATACAAGGTGTTGTAACTTGTACACCATTGGTGTATCTCGACCATCCTCAATTCAAACCCCAAATACGAAAGGTGTAGGTATAAACATGCAGTCTATCATGTGGAATCTCTCCAAGATATCCTGAGAATAATTAGACTGAGATAGATTGATGCCTGATGCATCTTGGTTGATCTCAAGACCAAGAAAGAAATGGAGTGGACCCATGTCCATCATCAAAAACCTACCATGAATAATTCCATTGACCGAGGAAATCAATGAAACTAATATTCTAGTGATGAAAAGATCATCCACATACAGAACTGAGATCAGAAGTGAGTCAGTGGTCCTCAACATGTAGAAATTTGGATCAGATTTGCATCTGAAAAAATTATTGGAGAGAAAGGAGACCATCTTTGTGTACCATTCTCTAGGAGTCTTCTTGAGGCCATAGAGCGACTTTTTGAGTCGGCACACTAAAGATGAATTCTATATGAATCCAAGTGGTTGCTCCATATAAATATCCTCTAAGAGATCCCCATGATTAAAATCATTCTTCACATCTATATAATTTACTTTTCATCCCCTAGTTGTCCCAGTGGCAAGGGCCAACCTGATAAAATCCAAATTTTCTATTGGAGAAAAAGTATCATCATATTCGATCTCGTGTATCTACTAAAATCCCTTGACAACTAGTCTTTCCTTGTTTCTACTCACTTGGAGTTTTGCTGCCTTTTTAGTACTATAGACCCATCTGCATATAATAAGCTTCATGTCTGAAGGAAGTAGAACCATATCCCAAGTTCTTTTTTTGAGGAGATATTTGTACTCCTCATGCATGGTTGATTCCCAGAAGGGGTTCCTTGCAACCTCTACATATGTCCGCGGCTTTGAATATTGAACCATATAATAATGTGGAGGCATCATGGGTTCATTGGAAGTGAGTACATGTGGAGGATCCTCATACTAAGATCTAGTCCTCCTCATATCTGTTGGATCCCCAACAAGGTCGTTTGCATCCTAAAGTGTGGACTATGCCAACTTGGGTATCTATTGAGACTCCTCATTTGCATGTACTAAATCTGAATATGAATGCTCTGATTGTGCATCTGAATGCTCTAAATCATATGACTATGTATCAGAACTAATATCTAAAGTGGAGCATGAATGTGTAGACTCATCATCTTGAAATGGTGGAAGGAAAAGAGTATCTGCATGTGGCTCATGTGGAGCATGCGAGACACTTTCCTCAAATTGAACATTGAGCTCAATGATGAGATGGTCTATAGAAGGATCAATAAGTTTGTATCATTTCACATTGTCTGGGTAGCCAACAAAAAGACATGCAGTACTCTACGGATCTAGTGCTTTCCCCTTCTCATAGGAAATGTGGGCCTATGTTTGTGATCCAAATATACGTAAGTGGGTGACTTCTAGTTTATTTCTTCTCCAAGCCTCGAAAGGAGTCCAATCCTTGAAAAATATATGAGGGGATCTATTCTGGATGTAGTTGGAATAGTTAATTTCCTCATCCCAAATATTCTAAGGAAGTTACCTTACATGTAGCATGCAAGTGACCATGTCCTTAAGATATTTGTTCTTCCTCTCAACAACCCCATTATGTTGTGGAGTGGATGGTACTATGTGTTGCAACTGTATCCCAACCTCAAGACAAATATTTTGAATATATTTGTTGACATACTCCCTCCCATTATCTATATTGAGGGCTTTGATATTTCTTCCTAATTGAGTCTGAACAAGTTCCTTCAACTCTTTTAGGTGATTTAAGACCTCTTAATTTTGTCTAAGAAAAAAATACCAAGCATAATGTTAGTAATCATCCAAAAATGTAAGCATGTACCTTGCCTTATCGATGGATGGATGTGATAATGGACCCATGGGATCACTTTGGATTAGATCCAATGGAGATGAGGCCCATTGAGCCTTCCCTTTCTCTTACTTCTCTTGAGGATTCTTTCCAAGGACACATCCTTCACTAACACCTTTGAAAAATTGGATATCAGGTAAATCGATGACCATACCCTTCTTGCTAAGTTGTTGCATGTACCTAAAGTTTAGGTGACAAAACATCCCATGCCATAATCTACTACTGTCATTACCATGCATAATTAGTATGGAGGAATCATGTTCAATAAACTTAGTAAAAGTATATAACCTATATTTATGATTTACCTCCCCAACAATAATTTTAGAGTTATCTTGCATGTCAAAAATAGACATGGAGTCTAGTGTGAATTCCACCTTTTTTTCTGAGCCTCTGTTTGTAATCTAGTACACTAAAAGAATATTCACGAAAAGTTGAGGAACATGGAAAATGTTCTCAAATCTTCCATGATCTAATTCTACTCTTCCTTTTTCGGTGACCTCGACTGGAGAGTAATCCCCCATGAGGATAGGAGGTGTCATGCATTCCGTTAGAGAAGATAGAATATCCTTTGTGTTTTCCATATGATGTCAAGCACCCTAATCTACAATACAAGTGTCACAAGAAGAATTTATACCAACTAATGCATGAGTATTTTCTTTCTTAGGGGCTCGATCTTCTTACGTCTTCTTGGCAACCTTAGGAATGAAGTCCCTGAGATTGTTTCTAAAGAATTTGAGCCATCTAATCAATTTGCTTCTTCATGCAGGATGATTCTATATGGTTCCCACGATTGCAATAACCACACTTCTTCCCTTGCTTGATTTTTCCACCTTTGTAAATAGAAGAATCATTGAAGGGTTCTGAGGACCCTTCAGTCTTTGGGTCTTCATGTGCCTTTTCTTTTCCTTTCCTTTTGGATTTAGGATTTTGAGAGTTGATTCCATCATGCATAGCAATTGCATGTGCCTTGGGACCTTAACTATGCCCATATCAATGAGATTATATTTATCTTGTTTCAAAGTCTCAATAAACTGTGACAATGAAGGCATCATCTAGGTTGCTCCTATGACGAATCTGGTAGAATTAAATGTGGAGACAAATACACTAAATTATGGTCCAAGTTTTTCCATGATAGAAAGAACTAGTTTTTTTTCCTTTTTGGATTTGTTGATACCACAATATTTCAATTCATGGAGGAGAGATTTAAATTTGGTGAAGAAGTATTGGAGATTGTCAATGTTCCTCAGACCCAAGGAGTTTAGTTCTAATTTGAGAAAATGGCCCCTTATTTAATCTTGCTTTCCAAAGAGTCCTTCCAAGGTGGTCCAGATCTCATTTGGTGTCTTGCATGCATCGAAGTGAAACCATAGGTCGATATAATAGTTATGCATACGATACCATGAGCCTCATCCATGCAATTTAGGTACTTGGATTTTTCCAATATTGAGGTGGGTTTTTCTTCTATGTCCATGACTATCCAGTACAATCATGTACCCCTGAGACGGAGTATAATTCTTGTATTCCATTTGAAATAATTGTATAGCATTAGAATGGAAGATGTGGGAAATTCCATCTTTCCTACTGCTTTGTTCCATATTTCATACCTACAAAAGAGTGTTGGTGATGATCCTTGATAACTTCCTATGGGATTTGATTCCATGTAGATTTTGTGAGATACCTGCATAGAGTATCTAGCTAACAATCAAATGTACACAACTTGCAAATGGTGTGAAGAGAAGACAAAAATGGGAGGAAATAATGAAAGAATTTTTATTAACTGAATGAGATAAATGATACAATACAAGTGATATACTCTATATCACACAACTAACTTGCCATAGTGGTAAAATAATGTGCATTAGGAGTGTTCTAGATAAATATGACACACATTGGAAGTCATTGGAGTCAACTCCCACCCAGTCCTAGTTAATTGGCCATGTGGTCATCATTTAACTATTCAAACCGGAGTGAAATAAGGAAAAAATCACTCACACATGTAGAATGCACCTTACTGGTGATGATCCCAATTCAAATGTGCATTACCAGTGATGATACCGAGTTTAGCATGCAACACTTGATGATAAAACCAATGTTGACATGCAACACTTCACTCAACTAGTCTAACTGAATGGTAACTAAGAATTGACTAAAGGGTATGTGGCACCCTTATCTATGGGAGAATATTCTCAATGAGGGGACACTATCTCAAACTAAGGGACCTTTAACATAGCCAAATAAACTTAGGAAAATAAAATCAAAATAAAATTCTAGGTGTGTGTAATATCTCCAACTCATCGGAGGAGTTCACTTTAACTCCTCCTATGTACATCGGAGGAGTTACCTCCAACTTAGTCGATAGAAAAAAAACAACCTCGTAACATAATCCTTCAATGAGCCTTGTTCACATGAGTTGTTTCCAACTCCTCTGATACATTGAAGGAGTTCTTATTAACTTCCTCCAGTCATTGGAGGAGTTCATGTTAACTTCCTCAAGTCATCAAAGGAGTTCGTATTAAATTCCATGATACATCAGAGGATTTTCTTCTTTCCCCTATGATGACTATCGACGCTTTTCATGGAAAGTCTTCTAATATGCATCAGAGGACTTCCCACGAAGTCCTTTGATGCACAACATAATCAGAAATGCACATCGATAGACTTCACATCAACTTTACAAATTTTAAGACACCTCACCCACCACATTTATTGCTTAGACTTTCCAAAGCCTATATATAGGCACTTTGCCTCCCCCACTCATATTGTTTCATTGATTTACGAAGGAAGGATAATATATTTCGAGTGGGGACAAACTGATCCTGAAGCCCCTCACCCTCAACCAACTTTCTCGACACGTGTCACTAAACTAACAGGTAAGCCATCAATTCACATTTTTTTCAATCTTTCTATGGTAAGGGTTTCTTTCTAGGGTTAGGGTTCCATTTTCTCTTTTTTATTTGTTTGTTTCTTCCCTAGAAACCATCATTCTCATCAATATATTTGTGGTAACCTTTCTCCACCTACTCCCCGCTATAATAAATTGTTGTTATAATTGCAGATCCTTTTAGCCGCACCTTATATTGAACCCACTAGTGTGACTCACATGACTCTAGCATCAAACCCACTAGAAAATGACTAGAAAAGGGGAAACTATTGAGACCTATGAAAATGGAAATCAGATTGATGATGAGCCTAACACCCCTGGGGAAGTGTATGAGGACACTTATGGACTCCTAGAAAAGGAAGGGGATGCACGCAAATGGGGAGATGTATACCAGATGTTAAAAAAGAAGAACATATCCACTGATGTCAAGGACCAAGACAAACTGAGGATCTTCAAGAACATTAGAAGATTTGGGATAGTCATAGTATCATCCCATGTTGTTTTGTTCCCTTGTGTTGATTCCATTACTTGTATCCTAAAGAACATAGATTTGAAGGAAAAATATATTTGTAACTCTAGAAATGAATCCATAGAATCGTTTCAACCCAAATACTTAGAAAATTTATATCAACTCAAGAAGGGGACTAAGAAGATGGAAATAAAAATTCTTGATGGATTTGAATACACGGGCAAGGAGTTATTCTCCAAATGGTACAAAGTAGACCAATAGTTCAAACATAGATCCAAGGGAGGGTACCCTAGGACTATACTAAGGAGGCATTATCAGTACATGGTATCCATTATATGTAGGCTATATGGGGAGCCATATGCCTCCTAGTTCTCCCTATCATACATGCCACTGATTTATTACTGTGCGAACAAAGGATTTTCATTCAATTGGGATGACATTCTGTCGACCAACCTGACAAACACCATAATTTTTGTTGTAGAGGCTCAAGCGAGAACTTTCATGAATTTACACATGTCTTCCTACCTCTTGGACATCATGTGTGTTTCCCACCAATACCCAAATATGGGGTGGAAATGGAAACCATAAGATGAATCCATTCACATATATTGAAAAGTGCTCTAGGAGCACAAATATAGGATGAAATATCAGAAAATCTATGAACACTTTTTGGCTCCTCTATCTGAGTTTATATATTGCACACCAACCCCATGTATGGCTGAAAAAGAGATATCCGGCATAAAAAGGATCGGGGATTGGTACCGTTAGCATGTGTATAAGTGTACAAATTTCCATACATCTTGTTATATTTATTGTTAATTCTTGTTGTCATGTCTTCATGTTTAAAGACCATGTGTCAAGGTCCTAGGGTTCATGTTCTATGACAAGTCATTTGGTTCCATTCATTTATGAATTGGGTTTGGTTTAATTGGGTCAGTTTAATCCCAAAAGAATGAAAAGAAATTTTTTGACATAGTGGGTGAAGGATAGAACATTTGGGCAAACAAGCTACCAATTTAAAGAAAGACCCTAAAATCCATGCTTGAAACTAGGATTTGAAATCCTTCATTCAGATCAATTTTTTTGATATGGAGAAAGTATGGTATGGTCTAATTTCATCAAATGCAAAGGATAACACCATCATAAAGACTACACATAGTAAAAATCAGGTTTCAAAGGAAGACAATAAGAAAGCATATATTTCACAGCAAATTACAGGGACGCTGCAAAATTTCCTATAGTAGTAGTTTCGTTGGGAAATGGTACAGTCAGCACAAATAAAGCTTACTCAACTACCAGCTGAATGGAGCATGATAAATCGCCATGAATACTTGAAGAATTATTTATGTTTCCCTCAGATAGTGTAATTTTTTGAGATTTGTATGTATTAGTTAGTTAACAAGTTAAATCCTAAAATATAGGAGTCTGGTGCAGTTAGTTACTAATCTGTTGTAACAACTTCTAAAAATAGAAACCCTAAATATTTATACCCTCTTGAGCTAGCATGTAATGTAATCCTATATATGATGAAATAAACAAGGGTGAAAGGGTTCGGGATTTGAGAAAAAAGACTATTTGACCATTGTATTTGTTTTTTGATATTAATGAAAGCTTTCAAGATGAAGGACATGCATATTTTCCTAAGAGATTCTTGTGTTTGTATTCTAAAGTTTGTTTTTCCTTGTGAATGTTTTTCATTTTGTTAACCATGATATTTATTCTTCTATTTTGAATGAAATATTATAGATACAGAATTCATCGTTGATGCTCTTTATATCACATTCAACTTCCTACATTAATCTTCTGATATTGTAACAAAATTCATCCATTGACAGGTGCTCTGTTATAATTGATGTGTTTCTTTCTTCTCACACCATACTACAATAGCTTTGATAAATAATTGATTTCTAGCTACCCAGACTTTGATGTGAATTTGTTCATATCAACCAGTTTGAAAGCCTCGATGATTTATTATGACTCCATTCCCAATGGGTGTTTCTCTCGACCCTAACACCATATTTTGAAAAAAAATTAACTAAAGATATACCCATTGTGTCTATCTAATAACCAATATTTTTGTGCCTAAGTTATAAGAGAGATCCCTCTCTGTGTTGGAAGGGCTAGCTTCCAATCTATAAGTTGGTTTGTGGTTACCTCTGGATTTTCCTTCCACAACCAAGGAGAATTATAGAGTTATAACATTTTGGCATCGTTGTCAGGGAACGAAAGTGAAACTTTCCCTGGGAGATATGTATTATTTTTTTTAGTTCCGATTCCTGATGGTATACAGAGAGTCAGACACAAAAATTCACTGTATTGTTTCAACCTGGTGACTCCATTTTCAGAAGAATAATTGTTATCGGATAAATCAGTTGGTGTGGACACTTACAGATCTCCCTAGATCCACCTAGATCTAGAACAAAACAGGACAGGACACGACTCTTTCCCTAAGTTGCAATCATTGAATCTACTACTAAGAAGGAATGAGTGACATAACTTTATATCGCTTCCTTAGGTCTCTGTTGTTCCTTCTTCACACCGGTGCTCTTGTGAAATCAGGTCCAAGACAACACAAAACAACCAAAGTGAAGATATCAAAGTATATTCAATGTCAACCTATGCATATGATCAAGGAGTTATGCAATAAAATAAGAGTGATTTTATGGGAAAGGGACATGTCGTTGTATTATATTAAATGAAAGTAGAAGATAAAACCAGATCGCATTGATGTCACAAGCTTCCTTTTAGTGACCCTTGGTTCCAACACATACACTTGCTCTATATTTGCATGAAGAAGATCCAATACAACTTGATAGACCAAATAGAGTCTTCAAGCTTCTGTCCAAACAGAGTTCTTCACACAATTCTTTCACCAATTCTTCATTCAATATTGCTTAACCTTTTCCATGAGAAACCTTTCAATATATAGGAGAAGGAGAGATGGTTAAATGGATGAGGATTATCCCACTAAATCTGAGAAGTCGATAGGATGCCAACCATGTGAATGCCAACTCATTTTCTAGAAGATTCCCTTCTAGAACCTTCATGACCTCTTCTCTTTTCCAAGCTTTGAAACAGGTTCACACCCTACCTATAGAGTAGAATGCGAACAGTTCACACCCTAAGTGTGGGTTGCCTGCAAGAATGAAGGATTTTCGTACCCTATAACATAGGTAGCCTACGAACTCATCTTAAAAATGTGTTTTTTGGAATAAGACAACAACCACTTTTCTTAGGCAAAAATTCCTTGTGGGACCCTGAATACATCACTTGTAGAGACATCACCAGAGTAACCAAAATAATGTGTAACAGAATGCCCCCCAAAGTATGAGGCCGGAACTTGTGATAGCCGAGATACTTTGTAAAATGCGTGTGTGTTTCAGAAATAAGGAGCACACCTAATCAGAAACCTGTAAACAACCAAGCATCTGCAGAATATAATACCAGTTATGAGGTAGGCATTTCCATGCTCAGATCACAAATGAATGGAATCATAAACGTAGGTCATGGCCACCAATCATACACCGTGGATCCATGTCATCAAAATGCTACATAGCCACCAGGAATACACTATGTATCTATGTGAGAAGACTTGAATTAAGATGACATAGCCACGTGACATACAAAGTGGATCTATGTGCCGATACAAATCATACATACTCCATTGCAGCCTGGATAAAAAAGATGAGACCCGGGATCTTCAATCCCATCACCTGAAAGTACGAATCTAGCCATGCGATTACATGTGCTGAAGTCGAACATGGTAGAAACCACTTGATTATCGGTCATTGATGAAAATCGTTAACAAGTGCAAGGGAAATCACCATTGATGTCAGTGACTCCCAAGGTACCAAAGTACAATCCAAAAGAATGCGAATGAATGAGATGAAGTCAAGCACTCGACGAAATCTCTCAATCAGGGATCAATGATGCAAAACACCTGTCAAAAGAAAAGAGACCTGCCATTAAGGCATATAGGTTCCAAGGTACTAAATGATTTCTAAGTCTCATTTCTGGATAATGAGTTGGAGTCGACGAAACAAGACTCGTCACAAGAGGGCCTTGATGTATCCCCCATCAATGACATGAAATAAGTAATAGATTTTGAGGGTGAAACAAAGTATGAATACGGGTTGAAATGGACACATGGAAGGCTGACATAGTAAGAATGGACAACTACAGATGGCCGACTCAAAAGAGGGCTCAGTTGAACTTCTCTTGAACATATGAATGACATGACCAAGGACTTGGCAGCACTGACTCAAAGACGACCCAGGATATGACCTTGTAGCAAGTCGAACGAGAGACAAATGGATTTCCCAACCAGGATTCAAATAATGAATAGGGGGTGTCATCTTCAAGAGCGACGCTTACTGCCATCAATACGAATACAAAAACATATCCTTTTCCCAAAATTTCCCCCACCATTTCTGGTGAGTACCTCTTTATTTTTACACAAGCTTGAGGAGGATAACATATGCGTGTTGATGTAAGCTCATCCTTCGGATGAGTCCCTCAGATTATATTTAACGAACCCTAGGAAGGAGTGGTTCGGTCCCATTGCGGGTCTTTTGATGTTTGTTTAATGATTCCAATGATAGAAAACTTGGGGGTTTTTCATGTTTTGAGAGTCTGAAAAACAATTAAAGAGAGCTCTCCCAGTTCCTTTTTCATAAAAGAGTTCGACGAGACCGAAAAAGTGATAAACTATCGCCCATCAAACATTTTTTTCAAATACTTTAACGAGCGTGAAAAGAACAAGATCGCTCAACAATCTTTTCGTTTTTATGGAGCGTGAAAAGAGCTTAAAGGAAACTCCTTTACATTCGTCGTTTTCGTGTTACCATGATGAGTACGAAAAGATGAGAAAAAGTATACTTGGTTACGTTCTCATATATTTTCGAGCGCGAGAACGAACAAAGACTAAGCTCGAGGTTTTTTCTAAAAAACCCTAAAAAAGTAGTTGTACATGCGACAAAAAGAAAAAACACCCGCACCCCCTCGTTCAGACTTCGAAGTTGCTATATCTGCGAAAAACCACACTCACAAGGCTATTAGGGTATTACGTTTTATAAACAAAGCAATGAAAATAATATAAAAAATCAATAAAAAATAGTAAAAAGTGAATAAATATGGGTAAAAAGGACTTTTTACCATTTCATTGTTACTTTGCCCAAAAACTTGTCCAACATACCTCATTTTCCCCCAAATTTCTTTGCTCTATTATGGGAGGCACAAGCGATCATTTGGTGAACGGTTTCAACCAACGAGATAATCTCTTGATTCTCTAACTTTTCCATGGTTTATTTTTTGTTTTTATTAGCAATTTTTTGGGTTTTGAGTCCATTTTAGGGTCAGAATATGTGCCCAAGAATTCTCACAGGTGGCCTTCAGGGCACCTGCGAGAATCTCGCACTATGCAAAAGGCTCACCTGCGGAGGCCAAAAAATGGATTTTAAAGTAAAGTTTTGCTCAATAAAAATTATGCAAGAGTTTAAAACAAGTTGTTGACTTCCCTCTCATGGATCTTTTGCAGGTGTTTGACCATCACAATGTTGGAATGGAGAGAAAGAGAACATGAGGAGGAGGATGCCATTTATGGGAATGACCCAGGTACAGTTGCTGCCCTCCGGGACTGTGGGCTCTTGAAATTTTTCAGGATTTCGGGCATGAGAGCCCAACTTAGGTTGTTGGAATACCTGGTCCACATGTGGGATGTGGATCAACAATTATTTCACGTGGGATTCCATACGCTAACACTAGATATCGAGGATATCTATTTTCTAATGGGGTTGCACGACATGCATACCATGCTACTTAGACCAGAGGTAGAGGTGGTGGACTCCCTATGAGTGAGTATTGTCGCCAATATTGTGTTCCCGAGGCAGAGAGAAGAAAGGGTAAGGTTTCCATTTGGGGGGTCCAATATCTGACCCTACGGACCATCTTGTTTACTATTGCATGCATGGATGGGAGCGTAGCTCCACACATGGCTCTCCAAATCTATTTCCAATATGCCATAGAGTTCACAGAGCCTCGGTTCTTCAACTGGTCGGATGCAGTTCTCTGCAGTATGAAGAGACAATTGACGAAGTGTAGAAAGGGTGACTTGAAGCAGTTTGGGTACGAATCACTTTTGGTGTCATTCTTCCTCGAGAGGGTCCCACTTCTGTGACTCCAAGTTGATTGGGGTTTACCGGCCCCACAGGATTCGAGGATACTGAGGTGGTGTAACCTCATGGCTCGACACATAGCAGGGCCTATAATCAAGTATAATGATTCATTTTTTTATTGGTTGAGGCCCCAAATGTTGATGATCGATGACTACGCATATGATGGTTTGGATTTCTGAGGGGATCTGGATTTGTCCCTACCTAAGGATGCTCAGTGGGGTGACTTAGGTAAGAATTACACATTTTGTTCTTTTTAAATGTTTTTGAAAATTTTATCATATGAAATATTTTTTATGTTTATCCAAGAACTGATCAAAAATTTTGTTTTTGATGAAACAGATGTGGGGCCGTATCGACCTCCAGGAACATCTCCCATTCAAAGGTGAGGAAAAGTAGCTCCAGTGGCGATATGGGATGCCAAAGACTACGAGGCAGTGGAACAGAACTTGGAGGGGTTGACCGTGGACGTCCAGGATATTGCTATGGGGGAGATTCTGAGACGTTATCATCGCCATATTGTGGGTGTGTCTGAGTCTCTCAGTTGACTGCTTCATAGGGTAGCTTGAGCAGTTGTGTGTTATCGTGAGTGTCATCCATGACACTATTTTGTAGAAGCTATGGGATTCGTATTTTGAGATTTTGATCCTTGGATAGAAACATTTTGTAAAAACTTTTGATTGTTGTATACATATATACGGATTCTACTGACTTATTTTGTGTTGTGTTATACATATGATGTGTGATTGGTTTATAAATGTCCCAAATGTTTGTCTAACACATAGTTAGCTAATGCATCAGTCAATGTATTTAAACATCTAGGAATGTGCTGATATTCGATATAATCAAAATAACGTTCCAAGAGGCGAATTCGTAAATATACCCATAATAATGTAGGACTTTGGATAGCATAGATGTTACTTAACTGTAGTACTACTAGCTGCGAATTGAGTCATATAACCAGGTGGAAGATATCAAGAGAAATAGCATCAATCAACAATTTGATGACGACACTATATTCTGCAATATTTTTGGTCGCATGACCGAGGCACACACCTCGTAGACTAATAAGTTCGTTTGTAGGAGTGTAAATTGCCCATGCAACAGAAGCGAGGTTCTGAGTACTATGGCTAGTGCCATCATCGAAGCCAATGTGGGGTGGTGAAGACTCCAGCATCTGGAAACCAGGCACAACGCAAGATAAGCGGTCGAGGGCAGAGACCAAATAACGAAAAAGCATACTAAAGTAACAAAAAGTATGATATAGTAAAATACAAGCACTCATGAAAAGGTGATCTTAAGCATAGTACTTCTTTAAGTACAACCCATTTCTAGGTTCACTCAAAGGGATACCGTCGTAGTCCACCAACTTGTAAGCTCCTTTCTCCAAAACTCATCTAACGATATAATAACCTCACCACATAGCTTCAAATTTTCCGGCTCCTAGAACATCCCAATCTTGTTCGTAAAGGAGAACCAGATCACCTTCGGAGAAAATGCGTGGCTTGACATGTTTGTTGTATTGGGCTTTGACGCATTTCTTCTGGGCTTCTATAACTAGGGTGGCATCGTGACAGGTTTCGTCTAATTGCATGAGATACAACAGATGTTCTTCTTTGGCAGAAGTGTTTGGGAGAAGTTCGAAGACTAGTTTTAGGGAGGGTATCTCACATTCAATCGGCAAGATGGCTTCTAGACCATAGACTAACTGGAATGGTGTAAACCTGGTAGCATACTTAACGGATGTCTGGTAAGCCCACAATGCTGAAAACAACATCGTGTGCGAAATCGTTTTGTGAATCCCTATCATTCGTCGAAGTATGGTAATGAGGATTTTGTTTATTTCTTCAACTTGGTCGTTGGCTTGTGGGTAATAGGGTGTTGAGTTTTCATGGAGAAGACCCAACTTTTCAGTGAGTTTGGACATCATGAAGTTTCTAAAGTGGCTACTGTGGCCAGTAACGATAGCTTGAGGAACATCGAACCGAGCAATGATGTGATTGAATATAAATAATGTTGCAGTCCTTTCGGTATTGTCGAATGTTGGCATTGCCTTGGCCCATTTCGTAAAATAATCTATGGCTACAATAATGTATCCATGCCCCCCAGCTGAGTGAGGGTGACATGTCATGAAATCGATACCCCATTTCGCAAAAGGACCAATGGAGACCATAGGGTGTAGAGGAGCAGGGTGTGATCGTATTTTATTGTTGTAGGTTTGGCAAGCGTGGCATTTTTGGATGACAATTATATAATCATTGAATAAAGAAGGCCAAAAATAACCTACTTGTAAGATATTCTGGGTAGTAGAATACCCAGACATGTGACCACCATAGGCTCTAGAATGGTAGTCATTGAGGGATTTCTTGGCTTCGTCAAATGTTAGGCAGCGTCGAAAAACAGAGTCAATCCCATGACGATAAAGAGTATCATCGAGGATAATATACTGATGGGATTGGTAGCATATTCGACAGCGGTCAATGCTAGACAAATTGGGCCAGAAAGTCTAGGTCTGGAGATATATGATGATATCTCCGTACCAAAGGCCGTCGGAACTGATCAGGAAAAGGGATTCATCAGGTAATGAATCTGCTACTACATTTTCCGTTTCAGAGGAGAGAAGGTCGCATATCAACTCAAAAAACACCAAGGATTTCTTGGACTTAGCGTGTTCAAATTCTAAGTCAAAATCCTGGAGTATTATGATCCATTTGGAGTATTTTCCCCCTAAAAATTGGCATGTAAGAATGTGTTGCATAGGGTTGCAGTTAGAAATTACCGTAGTCTTGCAAGAAAGGATATAGTGCCGGAAACGTTGAACAGCTTGGACGACTACCAAGGCCATTTTTTCAAAATGTAAATACTTGGTTTCGGTAGTCGTGAGACTCCAACTCAAGTAATAGATGACATGTTCGTCATGAGAATCATCCTCCTGGATGAGAACCATAGCGATGGTATGGTTTGAGGCTGCGAGGTAAAGGAAATAATCCCGACTGTAATCAGGTGGGAAGAGTAGTGGGGTACGTGTCAAAGAAAGTTTCAAAGCTTCGAAAGCTTTGTTGGCAGTGGTATCCCATATGAACTCGGAACCTTTCTTGAGTAGTTGCATAAATCCAAGAGTTATCTCAGCATAGTTCGGGATGAAATGATGGAGAAAATTTTCCTTCCCTTGAAAACTTTGTAACTGGCAAAGTGAGGAAGGAGGAGGGAGATTGAGAATCGCCTCAACCTTCAAAGGATCTACCCTGATCCCTTGACATGAAATAATAAAGCCTAGAAGTCGACCGGATTCTACACAAAAAACACATTTGTGGGGATTCAAGTGTATATGGTAAAACCGACATCGAAGGAAAATGGCACGGAGGTGTATTAGATGATCTACACAGTGCATGGAATGAGCGGGTAAGTCATCTAGATATGGCTGCACGATGTGCTTTATATCGTGAAAGGTGTAAGACATAGCACGTTGAAAAGCTTCATCGACATTCTTTAAACCAAATTGAATTTTTCGGTAGGTGAAAGTGCCCCAAGGACAAATAAAAGCGGTCTTGTGTTGGTCCACGGGAACGATATTGATTTGATTATATCCAGAGAAACCATCCATCAGAGAGAAGATTTCACTTCCAACACAATCGTCGACAATCTGGTCAACGAAGGGGGTAGGAAAGTTGTCTTTAGGACAAGCTTTGTTAATGTGCCTATAATCAATGCACACGCGGATTGTGCCTTGTTTCTTATCAATCAGAACAAGATTGGAAACCCAGTCAGTTAGAGCCACAGGGTAGATAAAGCCAGCTTTGAGAAGTTTCTCAACTTCAAGCTTGATAGCGGCTGCTTTACGTGGGCAGACCGGACGAAGTCATTGTCGGACGGGTTTAGTGCCTGGGTATGTCTTAATCTCATGTACCACAATGTCGGGGTCAATCCCCGACACTTCTTCATAGCTCCATGCGAAGATGTCATGAAATTCTTGGAAAAGAGACTTGTAGGTGACAACTTCGTCATGGGAACACGAAGCTCTGATATGCACATTTTTGACAACTCCAGGTTTGATGCATATGTTGAGGGGGATGGTGGGTGAGATATTAATTAAGTTCCCTTCGTAGAACATATCGTGTGTAGTCTCGGGAATTGTAGAAATGATGACAACGGTCGACGAGGTCAAGATTCATTGGTAACCCTCGATGGTGCATTGTTCCAAGAAGAGGATGGAACGATGATGTCCATCATCCCAAGAGGTATCTTCCATAGGACATAATAGACATAATCATCTCATCTATAGGAAAAATGATGCGGAATGGATCTGGAGATGAAGCACCAAGAGAGGGGGAAGAAGGGGTTGTCGATTGAATGGCTTGATAAGCGGATTCGATCAAACTCAAAGGAATTTTGTTTCCATAATGAAGATGGTCGTCGAGGTTGGGTACCATCCACGGGTCATAAGATGCAGGGGTTCCATGGACAATGGTGGAGATCATGTTAATCGAGGCAACAAACGGATGTGGAACATCAGGCGGTGGAATGGGGAAAGTACCCATCAAAGAGGAATCTTTAAGAAGACCAACACCGACTTTCTCATATCTAGGGGGGGGGGTTTGTAATGAAAGGTACGTTGTCGGTACATGCATCAAAGTGAAAGAAGGCCAATTGGTCTACGTTAACTACTTCTCCTTGATGTGGGAAATGCACGACATGGAAAAGAGTGGACACAAATGCATGCATGGAATCGATCCAGCTACACCCAAGTAGAAGGTTGTAATTGAGAGGAGCGTCAAATACCTCCATTTCAACATTAACCGTTTTTCCTTCTAATGTAATAGGAAACAAAGGGAGGACACCGTAAGGCTTAAAACCAGATCCATTGAAGGCTTTGAGCATGTTGTGTGATTCAGTGAAAGGAGGAGAGTCAATGGCTTTCCAGCAGGTAATAGACATGACACATGTCGAGGCACCCTCATCAATAACTGTTCTACAAATGTTTTTGTCAGAGACAATAACTTGTATTTGGAATGCGAGTTGAGGGGGTAACCTTGGAATGTGATCCTCCAAGTCAAAAATTATTAAATTTGTATCCGTAGGGTCAATTCCACCAATATATTTCAACAGTGCCTTCCATTGTGTAGGACAACTCTGAAGGACTTCGAGGGTTGACATCGCGGACGGTGCTTGGGCCAGATCTTCGACAATACTATAGTTTTTGGTAGCACATGCATGGGGATTGAAAGCCAATTTTTGAACAACACCCTTTGGGGGAGGGCGAAGGACTATATCTAGGCTTGGTCATTCGAGATGAAGAGGACCATTGGTAGGTGGAGTCGTGGGAGATGGTTGGACCACCGAAGGAGGTATTGCATCAACCTTCTCTTTGGAGGAAGAATAATCTTTGGCTCGAGTGGTAAGTGTGATGTCATTCTTCTTTGAATCACCTATACACATTAATACGTAGGATGTATTGGAGGGGGAAGGTTGGTCATGAATGACCAATTGGGCCTGTTGTTGAGAAGGGAAGGGTTGTGACAATATGGCCGGAGTGGGAGGTTTCGTGTTCCCTTGAAGGAACTTAGTAACCTCGGCTCGTCATGGACAATCCTTAGTGTAGTGATCATCACCACAAATAACACAAGGGTATCAGGGTTTGCACTTATCCCTATCGTCAACAAGTGGTGTTTTGGTTTTCTCAGATTGTGGATTATTTTTCTCCTCCTTGTTCTTACCCTTTCCTTTTTTGGATTTATTTTTTCCAACGGGGGTAGATTGAACAAAGTTTACCTCAGAACTCTTGTCGGTGGGAGGGGTAGGAGATGGAGCATTTTTAACATTAGAAGAAATGGGTTTTGGGTTGTTTCTAGAGGTTTGGACGGAATGAGGTTGGGCATGGAAAGTGCCAATCATACCATCAGCTGCATGAGAAGAAGGAGTATTTGAAGTAGCGGAAGTAGAAGGACGAGGTGCGTCATGGAGTAAGTTATAAAGAGTATCCATTTGTGAGTAAATGAGGTCGAGGTATTGAGCATGATTGATTGCCTGTTCTTCTGTGACAACTCCACCCATGGCATGTCACGAGCGATGTCGTTCACGAATGATTTCGTGAACCACTTTGCCAGCAATTGATCGGGAAGTTCGAGTTTGATGAGACGTCGTCTCCATCACCACTCATGAATGTGATCATATATATGAGTGGCTTTGGTTTGTTTGAAATAAATCAAAACCTCGGTTCTCGTTTCATAGCGGATCGGTAACTGGTAGTGGGTGAGGAAAGCCATAGCGAGGGTGTTGAAGTCGATGAAGAAGTCTCATGGTAATTATATATACCACTTCGTGGCGGAACCTATGAGGGTTTGCTGAAAAAGGCGTAAATGAATAGAGTCATCCATCAAGGAGTTGGATGAGCACCAAAGGTGAAAATTCATTACATTATTGTTTGGGTCCTCTCCTGGTTTACCATAGAATTTAGGGATGTCGGATGGTAGTTTGGCCGTTATGGCAGATCATTGAGGAAAGTGATGGATCGGATCATTTAAAATCCTTGACAGATCAGGGAGGTCCAAGGTGGCTAAGAAGGGTAACTACCTATTCACATGTGGGTACTGGTGACTTTGGGAAGGGAGTCCCGTTGGTAGACTAGTGGGACCATAAGCAGTTTGCATATAATGCAAAGATCTAGGCAGATTCGGTTGTTGGTGTGGAGGCAAGTAATTCATAGGGTTGTACCCTTGAACAGGGGCGTGGGGTTGAGCGTTCGAGCCCCAAATAGGATTAGACGTGCTTGGATATGGTTGGCCTGTACTAGGGGGTATGAAGGATCTAGCTTGAGGTTGTTTCCCCCCAGTCAAGGGAGGATTATGTTGAATAAGATAATTCCAATACTGGGTCAAGGATGGAGGTATGTTTTTTCCATAGGGTGGGGTCAGTGGGGGTTTCCCTCCAATCGGGGGTTGCATCCCAATTGGGATTTGTCCTACAAAAGGGGATTGGGTTTGGTCTCCTTGGTGAAATTGTCCACCTATAGGAATCTAGTAATTATGTGTGAAAGACGGGATGTTTCCACTAGGATCGGTGCCTCTGATAGAGGATGGAAGAGGTCCTGTGAAACGGGGTTGAGGAAGTGTCTGGATGAATATGGGAATGAGATGGTGCCCAGAAGGAGTGGAAATGCCAAGAGTCCCAGATGAGATTTGTGTAGGAGTGGGAATAGAAGCATTCAACACATGATATCTGGGCAGAAGTGTTGGGGTGAATATGGGCAAAAGTGGTGTGCCAATGGGGTCTTGGATAGCCACTGTAATCTCGGTGTGAGGTCTTGTAGTATCTGGGACCATTATGTAATGGACCGTTTGTAGAGGGATAGTCAAGATGTGGTTAGTTGGTGGAGCGTTTGTACCAGGAAAATAATAGGCAGTAGTAAAAGGTATTGCATCTGGATTAGATGTTTTGGGTAGCTCAGGTGTGACAGTGATTTCAACGCCTGCTCCTGAGCCAAAGAGATCCCGTCTAAAAATGCTAGTAGTCCAAAAAGGATCTTGACCCTCAGGTCCTATGAAAGGTCTAGTTGGTAATCCAGGAGACTAAACAACTATATCTCCAGAAGAATTCACTCGAACAATACGTCTCTTGGAGTCAGGAGGAAGTCTGAAGTCCTCTCAAGAATTGATAATTCAGAATCGTTCTAAAGAGTTAGTTCTTTCCACTTGTGGAGTGGCAACGTCTTGGACTTCACTCTGTTGAGGAGAGCCCCTTGGTGAGTTGATAGGAAAGGTCTTAGAACCTTCCAGATCTTCTAGGGGTAGGCCTTTCATTCTATGTGAATGGCATGGAGGGTCAATTGTGAACGAGTTAGAATTTTACGAAAGAAATTCTATGGCCAACTTGGGTAAACAAACAACATGTGCTAATAAAATCTAGGAAGCAAAACTAAGCAAACAAGACCTTCTGATTTCGAATTCACTAGTTGGTGATGAAATCCAACGTCACAATGATGAGACAAGAAGGGGATGGGCCAGGGTGGAAAAGTTACATTGAAGACCTGCTTAATGGACTTACACCCTGGTGCAAGCTCCCACACACAATCTTGGGTATACCCTCCAAGGAGCCCGAGTGAGTCTGGCCAACGTCGATTCTAGGTACTGTGAAGACTTACCCCTTCACAGTCACCTTGTGTAAGACCCTAAGAAGATAGGCTACTAAGGTTACCACCAACAACAATGATGTCTGGGGGAATAGTCGGTAGTCCAATCCACATGAAAGGGTAGGGTATCTAGCCTGAAATCATCTTGAGAGGCTTCCACTCATCATTGTGGGTATACCTTCAAGTGACCCTCATAATATGTGCAATCTCTACACCGATATCAACAAAGAAGGGTGAGTAACATTGTCAATCTTAATGCAACCTCGGGTTTGACCCTTGTGTGAGAAAGGCTTCCCAGGAAAAAATGTTGCAAATGGAATTTGACACTCCTTATCACAAGATGCTATTGTGTGTTTTGTGCTTTGGAGAGTGTGTCTCACTGCCTATTCCAAATCTCTAGCCTAGCTAATGTTGGTGTAAAAGAGCCCTAGAAAAAGTTACTAGTTGAATTTTAAAATTGTGCAATATTATTAAAGGTTGTTGTTACTCAAAAGGAGACAGAAATGAAACTGATGTTGTGTGAGACTTTGACCCAACAATGCGTAAATAGGGATGAATGATACAAATTTGTGTTTGATGAATCCTATTTACAGGAGGGAAAGAGGAGTTTTCTGGAACAATGTGAACTACGATGTATGATCTTCTCTGAAATGTAATATCAAACAATCATGAACAATGCAAATTCCCTATTCGTTCTCTTTCAATACTTGAATGCCAATATTTTCGAATAAAAAATTGCTTAAAAAAAATGTCTTTATATTTTTTATTAGAAACCAAGCAACAAGGATGGAACTAAGAAAAAGTAAGCAACCAATGAAAAAGAAATACACAACAAACACCCAAATCGATCTTTCAATGAAGATAAAAATAACAAACTGACAAGACCAGTCTCTTCAAATGCACATGGGTAACAATTTTCCAAGTAATAAGCAATTGAAAAGGACAATTAATCGAAACTTGTAATCCAATCAAAGGCTCTCGACCAAACAAGCACTCGGATTTCAGAATCAGAGATTATACCCTTGTTAAGAAAAGGTCAAGAGGTAAAAATTGAGAAAAAATGATCAAGAAGAGATTTCGATTTCCGAAAACTAATCATTCGCGAGATTTGAAGTCAAGAAACATTCAATCACTGGCCAGAGAAGTTCTTTCTAGACACACCAACCAATCTGGTCATTTGAATACACAAAAGACTTAATCCAAAATTTTTACAAGTGAGTTCGCAGTCTGACAGTGAGGTACAGTGTGAGAATTAAGGATTCTCGCAGGCTAGACACAGGCAAGTTGTGAGAATTTTGCACTGAACTGAACACTAGGGTGCAAACCTCAGTTATTCTCGCAGGCTACAGAAAGGTGCAGTGCGAGAAGGTTTGTAATCAAGCAAATTTTGGAAAAATGACAGGACTTTTGAGGGAACTTCTAGATCTAGGCAGTCTATGAGGGTCTCCTCAAGACTCAAAGATTGATTGGGAATGAAAAAGGGTAGGTCAAGAGAAAATGGCCAAGAAAAAACCACCAAAATGGGTTGTATCCCCAACGGAGTCGCCAATTTTGTTATCGGATAAATCGGTAGGTGCAGACACTAACAAATCTCCCTAGATCCACTTGGATCTAGAAGAAAACAGGACAGGACATGACTCTTTCCCTAAGTTGCAATCATTGAATCTACTACTAAGAAGGAATGAGTGACATACCTTTATATCGCTTCCTTAGGTCTCTATTGTTTCCGCTTCGCTCTAGTGCTCTTGTGAAATCAGGTCCAAGACAACACAATCCAACCAAAGTGAAGATAGAAAAGTATATTCAATGTCAACCTATGCATATGATCAAGGAGTTATGCAATAAAATAAGAGTGATTTTATGCAAAAGGGACATGTCGTTGTATTATATTAAATGAAATTAGAAGATACAACTAGATCACCTTGATGTCGCAAGCTTCCTTTCAGTGACCCTTGGTTCCAACACACACACTTGCTCTATATTTGCATGAAGAAGATCCAATACAACTTGATAGACCAAATAGAGTCTTCAAGATTCTGTCCAAACAAAGTTCTTCACACAATTCTTTCACCAATTCTTCATTCAATCTTGCTTAACATTTTCCATGAGAAACCTTTCAATATATAGGAGAAGGAGAGACAGTTAAATGGATGAGGATGATCCCACTAAATCTGAGAAGTCAGTAGGATGCCAACCATGTGAATGCCAACTCATTTTCTAGAAGATTCCCTTCTATAACCTTCATGACCTCTTCTCTTTTCCAAGCTTTGAAATAGGTTTGCACCCTACCTATAGAGGAGACTGTGAACAACTCGCACCCTAAGTGTGGGTTGCCTGCGAGAATGAAGGATTTTCGCACCCTATAACATAGTCAGTCTGTGAACTCATCTTAAAAATGTGTTTTGTGGAAGAAGACAACAACCACTTTTCTCAGGAAAAAAGTCCTTGTGAGAGCCTGAATACATTACTTGTAGAGACATCACCAGAGTGACAAAAATAATGTGTAACAATCATGATTTCAGATATTTCATGGCAACTCCACTATCCAAAGAATCTGGAGCTTAAAACATTTATGAGTGACTCCACTGTCCGAAGATGGATTCTTAATCTATAAGGTATGCTCCTATGAATCGTGCTCATATTCCTGGTTTTCCAAATCGCCTTCCTCGTAGAGATTGAAAAACTTACTTGCTAAAGTTTAAATATGAGTAAGGTGATAATGTTTCTCTACATTTGATCAAGTTTCAAATGAATACACATAAGTCAAGGGTTAAATTTCATGAAGATTGCTTGATGAAGATGTTCATAGCCACCTTGGAGGGAAAAGCAAGATCATGGTATGAAAATCTACTAGCTTCTAGTTTATTTTCTTTACAATATTTTCATACAGTTTTCTATGAAAAGTACAAAGAACATTATCCCTATTTTTCACTATGTGGAAAATGTTGTGAATATTTTGAAAGTTTATGCAACACATGGAAAATGAATTTGGTGATGAAGAATTAATGGATGAAGAAATCAAATAATTTTATGAGGATTATTATCAACATCAAGAAGAAATAGTAGAGACTAGTTTCCATGATAATCAGGAAAATTTTCAAAAGACTGTAGTTTCTTCTCTAGCTGAAAATGAAATAAATCAACATCTTGATGTAGTCAGTCATGTTCCATCCCTCGGGTTTGATGAAAATATGTAGCAGGTTTTTCAGTTGTTATGTGACCAAGATAGATATGAAGATAGTTATTTTTAGATTTCTGTGGTGAGTATTTTCAAAGTTGTTTGCCGGATAATCCACAGTTGGTGTCATTTTTTGTCAACGTTTCGAATCCGAATCTGGATTCATCATCAATTACTATTAATTGACCGAGATCAGCAAAGCTATCAATTGACGATTAATTGACCGAGATCAACAAAGCTATCAATTGACGATTAGTCCTGATGATGAATCCAGATTTGGATTCGAAACGTTGACAAAAAATGACACCAACTGTGGATTATCCGGCAAACAACTTTGAAAATGAAGATAGTTATTCGGGCTATCCTTCATACCATTCATTTTATGAGTTTTTGTTTCAAGAATAAATTTGTGAAATTCAAAATCCTGAAATTGCATGCATGAAAACTATAGGCAATGAAATCATTCATGATGATAACTACCCAGGGTTACAAGAAAATAATGAATAATAGAATGTTTTTTTAGATCCCTTGGATGGTGCATAATATATTCATGATTTTACATCTCTTGAATTGACATCTATTCATGATTTTACATCTCTTGAATTGACATATTCAGAATTTTTTAAAAGCCAAGATGAATCTATTCTTGATACTATTATATATGGATAGTACATGTCATTCCATTTCTGGTGGTATGTGGAACGCCACGTAACTCCTCATGGTTTGATATTTATGGCCTTACGAAGTTGGAGAAATTAGAAGTGGGTTAACCCTAAAATAAGGAAAGTGGGCAAAGTGACCTAGAAGATGTTTTTAAGGAAGCTACTTGGAGAGTATAAATAAGAGGAAACACTCTCTCATTTAAGACACACTTGAGAATATTGAATACCTATAGGTGTATGGGGTAACCAAAGGATATATAAGCCGAATTTCTGAGGAAAGTGAAGAAAAGAAGGCTGGAATTCAAGGAAGGATAAATTCTTTTGATGATGCTTTCTAAGGTATGTTTTTTTAGGTCATCTCACCATTTTCACAATAATTGGTTTTCTAGAATGATTCAGACCGTGCAATTTATATGCCATTGAGGAAACATATCCAAGTATCCATGGTAAAAAATCATCTTGTGGTTCATTGTATTTTTGGAGTTACACTCCGTGGAAAATAGGGTTTGTGGCTAGTCCTGAAACTAGTCAAAAACAGGTGTTTCGGGTAAAAATATCATAACTTATTCATAACAGATCAAAATTCAGTAAGACCAAATGTTTTTTTTAGATTACAATCTTTAGTATCCTATGTAAAAGTTTCATATCAATTCCACAAATATTCCGTGCAGGGAACGCTCTACAAGGTCTCTCTCTAGAATAAGCCAAAATTCAACAAGGTGTGCCATTTTTTCCATAACTCCTTTTTTGAGAGGTTCCAAGTAATGACACCTGGAGGAATTGCTTAAAAAACACTGAGGAATATTGTGTATCAGTTTTGGATCTTTATTCATTACAGGTACAAAGTTATGATTATTTCAAGTTAGGGTTGTTGACTAATCCAAAACTAGTCTTGTGAGACTAAAGAAACGTTTGATGAAAATGCTAGTCTCTTGTTGTTAAAGTTAAGGAAGGTTTGTAGGTATGTGATCATATACACCAGGTCTATTACAGAGTTACAAATCATATTTTTATGATGAAATTGATGAGGGTTTTTGGTTGGGGTACAAGTTGGGCACATGGTTGAGACAAGTAGTTGATGAGTTGGCACATACATGAGGTGTATAGTTGATGATGTTGGTACATATTGATCAGTCATTGTTGACGAGTACTTTACACATGATTGGTACATGGTTGGTTTCACTTGTTTATAGTACAGGTTAATTACAGATTGTTTGGTACAGGTTGGTGCATGGTTGATGCACTTGTTTATGGTATGGGTTGATTAAAAGTTGAGGCACAGGTTGATACATGGTTGATGCATGGTTTAGGTTTATTGGTACATGTTTATAGAGGTATATCTCACAGTGATACTGTGACAGTGGTTCAATCATTCTACTTCTACTTTAGGGCAGTTGGACGGGGCAAGTACAAGTGGTTGTATCCACCTTTCGATTGTAGTCAAAGAACATAGGGGGTTGTAGACTCCTTCTAGTTGTAGCCAGAGAATTGGGGAGTTGGAGCTTCCCTTAGGTCGTAGCCTGAGAAACTAGGGGGTTGGAGCCTCCTTCCAGTTGCAGTTGGAAAAAAAAGGAAGTTGGTGCTTCCAATGAATGTAATTCTTCAAGACATAAGAAAAAGCATTCTGTGGTTTTTTCCCAATTTGGGTTTCCACGTAAAACACTGGTGTACTATGTATGTGTTTGATTGTTCATTTCTTATTTCTCATTATTGGATAATAATTCTACATTGATATAACACTTGGATTATTTGGAGAAAAAGGATTATAATTATGCTATTATTGATTCACCCCCCCCTCTCAGTAATCCAACATCAACTTCATCAGATAGAACAACCCGTTGAAAATGAAGGATATCCTTTGCTTTTTCTGGGTCAACAAGAGGTGAATTTTAATGTTTTCCAAGATTCTATGGCTAGTCTATTGGAATCATCAGTAAAGGTAGATCTTTTTTTGTTCACCAGTACAGGAATTGGATTCAGAATGGAGTTTGAGTTGTCGGTTTTCAAATTTTTCTTTTTATTTGATGAAAATGAAAGAAGCAAAGTGTAATCAAATAGCCATTTGCTTTCATGGTTGTATTGCAGTTTTGAAATCACTTTATATTGCCTTTGCCTGAGCATCTTAGTGTTTATACTGAGAGGGAGGTGAATCGGTATCCAGTACAATTTAAAAACCTTTTTCAACTTATACTTAAACCATTCAATTATATCCAATGAGCAATGAAGAATAGTATAAGAGTTACACCAATACACCACAATACACCATGCACAATATATGAGAAATAATCAATAGTTTTTGTTCAAGGGAAGTAATGACTTC
>ML793956.1:381881-442988 GCA_009831015.1 Picea engelmannii
TGTCGGAAGGCCAAGCTGGGCCGTGAGTCAACTCCAAGTGGCATCGGGGATCGTAGGTTCGGAATTTACGAAGGCCTGTGCATCGCGGCATCATAAACCCCGAAACCCCGATGGGTAGCTATAAGGCTGCGGACATATGGTAGCAGGTCCTGTGTATTCGGGAGCTGAACCAAGAGAGCTAATGCGTAGGGGAGCGCGTCGGAATTCGGGGAAACGCGAGTCTTGAAGGCGAATGAATCTTGACCTTAGAAACCCCGAATTCCCGATATAGAACCGGGGATTGGTATTTTGCTAATGCGAGTTTAGGGAGATTGTTCATGTATGGGAGATTAATTCCAAAACATTTTAAAATATGATAGTGGGTGTGTTACACATTCCATACCTCGTGTGGATTTTTATCATCCAATGCTAATGAGGGTGATCGATTGACCAGGTAACATGTTGTACCCACTACCTCTACCCAGAATTAATGTCCTAACTTGGCACCACTAAGCATGCTCCTTGATTTTTCCATCAGTGTCTTGTTCATCCTTTCTACAACTCCATCCTTACAGAATTCTTCGAATTCATTTCCACAGATTTCTCCACCATTATATGTTCTCAATACCTTTATTTTCTTCTCTATCTGATTTTCTACTAGAGCCTTAAACTCTTTAAATTTATCAAATACCTCATATTTATTTCTAAGAAAATAAATCCACGTGTTCCTTGACAAATCATCTATGAATGAAACATAATACACAGATTTACCTAGTGATGGAACATGCACAGGTCCAAACACATCACTGTGTATCAACTCTAAGATCCCCTTTTCTCTTGTAGCACCAGATGGGAATCTTACTCAATTTTGTTTACCATATATGCAATGTTCACAGAAATCAAAATCCATAATGCAATTAGACATACCTTCAACCGTACCTTTACTGTGTATTGTTCGAAGGCCCTTTTCTCCAATATGTCCCAGTATTTTATGCCACAACATGGTATTCTTTCCAGGGACAATATTGGCTTTGTCTTCTTTATTTCTCTACTCAGGGACAACAGAATTGTTACACCCATTAGTACAAGTACTTCCCAACAATGTTTATAGATTTCCACACTGAACTCCCCTCATCAACACCATTGCTCCTCGTACCATATTGCAAGTGCCCTTTCCCAATACAGTGTCCACTCCTGCATCATCCAACTTGCTTATAGATATTAGGCTCCTGGCTAGTTTTACAATGTGCAGAACCCTAGGGAGAGTTCTAATCCTTCTATATTTTAGCAGCAACTTAACCCTTCCACGTCTCATGATTTTGGATGTTGAGTCATCTCCTAGGAATACATCACCACCATCGCATTTTTCATATTCACAGAACCACTCCCTGTGAGGATTCATATGGTATGACGCACCTTATTCGATCAACCATACATCACGGTCTGCATGTGTACCTATAGATGCCAGGTAAACATCACCTCCTTCTACAGTGGAGGTTTTATCCTTTGTGGAAGAGGTACTATCATATCCCTTTGGTTTATCAACCTTCTTAGACTTGTAATATTTCTTATAATGCCCTGTTTTACCACACTTCCAGCATTTCCTCAAAGATTTTTCTGGAGACTTAGATCTACCTGTAGATTTAGATCTCCCCCCAGAAGACTTACCAGGATTTCTATCTTGGGTATGACCTCTTACAAATAAAGCATATGTGCTATGACCATCCATGTTTTTTTGCCTCATCTCTTCAGATAACAAGGATGCAACTACATCATCATACTTCAATGTAGATTGATTGGTACTACCAATTTCTACAACCAGATTATCCCAAGAGTTTGGCAAAGAACATAACAAAGTAATAGACTTATCTTCTTCTGCAATAGTAATATTAACAGAGACAAGTTGACTTATAGGAGTATTAAAGGCATTTAGATGTTCTATCACATAATCTCCATCTTCCATCCTAAGATGATAGAGCTTCTTTTGAGGAAACAACTTGTTTACCAGGGACTTTGATTGATACAAAGTCCCTAAATTATCCCATAGTTCCGTGGCTCTAGATTCTCTCGAGACATTCAACAACACCGAATCTTCCAGGCAAAGTCAAATAGTAATCCTTTCTCTTATTCCAACTTCTCCCAATATTCCTTTGACATACCAGTAGGTGGTGTACTAGTAGTTTGTGTACTAGTAGGTTGTGTACCAGACATATGTGTGCCAATGGCTGCGTACCAGTAGGTTGTTTACCAGGATCACAACGATCCAATGTTCTTTGTCTATAATAAGGTCCTCCATATTGAGCGTCCATAGCTCAAAATTTTTACTGTTGAACTTCTCTATCTCGATTCTATAAGAGCTCACCATTCCTCTTTATACACTCAAATAATCATTGAAAAAGCTCCCACTAAACCCAGGTTTATCAAAGACCCAAGATAAACTTGATCTATCAGGATCGAGCCAAACCCTTAGCAACAAAGGCGTCCCTCTGAAGCCAAAAACGAGCTCTGATACCACATGTAAGTTTTAAACCTGTGAATTAAAGAAATGAATATAGATTCTTAAGAAAAATAGAAATTAATCAATGGCTCATACACATAGTACACAGAGATTTACGTTGGAAACCCTTAACCAGGAGAAAACTAGTTTTCCTTGGTGTCGCACCTTTCAACTCTTCATTGTATTAATTTCACCATTCACCATACAATATATACAATGTTTTAGGTATTTCATAGATACCAAAACCCTAATCCCTTAATCTGGGATTAATTTAGAAAACTGCTAAAAATAGAAAAATCATTGTATTAAGGAAGTTGGGATCGTCAGACACAGTTGTCGAATCTAACACACCCACACACACACATGCAAAGAATACAACACATACCCAACAACATGTGATCGATTATAGTATGATTTTGTATATGGAATGTTGATAGTGTTTCGTTGATGAATGCAGGTTGACGATTGCTTGCTAATCTAACTCACATAAGGAGTAAAGGGTCATGCACATAGACTAGATATTGAGGGAGAGGTGTGGCAGTGTCCCTGTCACAGCCTACTATCACTCCTTCCATGGCTTTAATTGTAGGTTAAAAATTACCTAGTTCGAGAGGTCCACAATGTCGTGACGACAGACTGAGACAGTCGCTCATGAAGATTTCTAAGGGGTGTGCAATAAGGTAGGGTCTTTATTCCTTAGAAGCCTTTAGTCTCTCATAAGGTCTCCCAAATGGAGTGCTAACTCCAGAGGTTGGAAAACTACCAAAACCAGTTAAAGGTGAGTGGCACCCTTGGAGCATGGAGTGTGTCTTGAACGGAACATCACATAAAAAAAAAATTGAGTCAATGACTCTAGGTGGCCTAGAAAACCCTGAGCGAATAATTAACCTTGTAAAATCTTGAGCACTACCGAATCAATCAATTAATTAATTAATTAAGGATTGGCATTATTAATTATAAATCCCTATAACATTCTAATCCCTTGCAAATAAAATTTACTTAAACCTAAGTGTAAGTTTTGTAAAGAGGCTAAACTAAATTAATAACTAAAGAAAAAGGGGAATGAGGTAAATAATTTCAAGAATTAAGTAAATTTAAATAATCCTGATGATTTGATTAAGACATATAGGTGTAATAAATCATTAAAAGGGAGTTTTTAAAATAAGAAAGAAACATAGAGGAGAGAATGTGTACGCATAGAAAGGAATCTAGAGTCTAGTTAACACTAGTCTAACTAAATAAGAATCCTATTTTAACTGCACTCAAATTTAGTAAGGTCTCAGTCATTAATTGTAAATAAAGGGAATAAAGAGACAACTAGGAGTGATTCAAGGAGCGCTTTTAGGAAGGGTGAGAGAAATTATATTTATTAAAATAAAATATGGTTTTAGTTGTGCAAATTGGAGAAAGGGTGACAAGTGTAAGGGGGGAATAATTCTAAATTATATAAATTAAAAAGTGAATTAATTGTGCAAGTGGGGATGAGTTATGGGAAAATTCTATAAAACAAATGGTTGAGATGAGAAATGGACACACTGGTTATGAGTAAAGTTATGCTGTAAAATTTTTGACTGGTTTTACTTGTGAGAGTTGGGATACCTAGCTTGAGAGAGAGTGGTGGCTCTACCTTGCAAGGCAAGATTGGAACTAGAGGATTTCTAGTTTTGTGTGCATGTCCCCTTGGTGGATCAGGGGGATAAGGGGGAAGAAGAGTTACCCTAGCGTTGGATGGGAGGTACTGGTGAAGTCTCAATGATTAGCAGGCGAGAGGAAGGAAGGGAACGCCAATTGCCGAGGAACATCATCCAGTCAACCTCCGCTGGTTACAGTAACTTTCTTTGAGTTTTTCAGTGTATTATGTTTTATGGTTTATGCAGTTTAACAAATTATGTAAGTTATAAGGGATTTCTGAAATTGATTGATAAATGCTTGATGGGGTTTGGGTGAATAATCAATTTCTGGAATGCGATGCCCATTTGTTTTCTCTCAACTAAATCTTTGAAATTCGTGTTTTCCTTCTGCCTGAATGTGAAAATCCATTCTTAACCTACTTGATTGTTTCCATTCAAAATTACTTTGGGGTTGTTTAAACCATTAAAATGTTTCCTTAGACATTGATTCTCTGAGGTGAATATTCCAGTCATGGTCAGAATCTACAGTTCCAAATCTAGATTAACCTGTCATCTTTCAAAGTCATTGGGGATGCATAGGAATGGTTCAGATTTTATGAGGTATATGAAAGAATCGATATCACAAAAGGGATATGACACCAAGCTCATTTTAGATCTCGCTAAACTCCTCACCAAAATAAGGAGAGGCCACACTCTCCTTCTATTCCCTTGAATCCCCATTTGAGGCATTCGACGACGCAGACAGTATAATGTTATTGTTACCTTTGGGTTATTTAGGGGTTATCTAGAGTTATTCTCATGCATGATGGGATTGAGGTACACATCATATGAGCAACCTCATCATCATCATCATTATACTTGAAGTTGTATAGAAAATCCATGCTTTGCATACACTATCCCTTGACTAATTCGAGTAACCAAATTCAAACCATTCAACCCAGATCTTGTACCAATCCAATTATTTCACTTCTTTTACTCTTCATTTTTTCCAGTAGCTTAAACACTAAATCTCATCTTACCTTCCTTCATCACACTGTAATTTAGGATTTTCAGGATTTTATTCATAATCTGTTATGTTGTTATGATTGTTGTGTTGGCTATTGCAATGCCTGCGAAAATATAGTTTGACATCTATTGGGGAGGATTTAAATTGTATTGTATCATCATAATGATATATATAACTTGTGTTGGCCACTTCGGAACAATTGGTGGGCATTGTAAGTGGAATGCTATGTTCGTGTTTTCATATTTCATTACTCATGGTTCAATTGGTTTCTCTACAAGTAATAAATGGTCCATTGGGATTGTGGTGCAAATCATCATCATTATTGTACCTTGGAGTCATGTTGATCGCCTATATTTGGTGTATTCAGTGTTTCTTGGGCCACTTGGGTAATATGGTACATATCGTTCAACTCCTATCTTGTATCAGTCCACATATTTCTCTTCTGTTGCCTTTCATTTTTACAAGCAACATGAAAGTTGAAGATTAGTCTTCCTACCTCGGTTCTACTACTTAGTTGACCGGTGGTTTACCCTTTAAAAAAAAAAGAGAAATTTTGTGAAGTGATCGTCCTTCTTAAAATCTCCTTATATATAAGATTTGCAAGCTAGTATGTGAAAAAATGTGTTGATCGAAATCTATAAGAGATCTTCCATAGTTCCCTTAAATGACATGTAAAATGGTTGGGACATTATGTACATATAATACTTGTTATGATCATTGTCTTAGTCTTTTACATTGAATGAAGGGTGGTGTAGGTCATTATTACTATTTAATATGATGAGGACCTTCTGAATAGTTTAAATGATTATGTAATGTAATAGGTAAGGTAGCATTGAATTTTCCTATTGACCCTTAGGTTTTGGGCCTTCTTTCATGTCTATTAAAACGGTTATATAAGTAGTTGGGTACTTACTACTTCTTGTTATGGTTAGTTATTATAGTCCTTAAAAGGGATACTGTAAGTCATATTGGAAACCCTTAATTATTGCTTTGAAGGATGATTACTCATGTGGCCTTACCCTTGGAGTGTCCTTGTTATTAAATTCTAGATGCCTTTCTAAGATGGTTGACCTCTTATGAGATTCTTAAATGAATTCGTAATTGATTTTTATAATTATATTCTTAATGTCTCCTAATAAAAGAAAACATAGTTGAGAGATGTAGAAGTATGGTTACAGAACTGGTAGAACTTGATTGTGACACTTATCTTAATGAAACCAATTGGAAACTTACTAATGATGAATATAATAGATTTCTAATTGTCAATAGGATTGTGCTTAGGCTCTGGTGGTTGCATCTTCTTATGTATTATCCTCTAGCTTTATTGCACTTAATGTTGCTTAGAATTTTGACTAAGAATTATAGAATTTTATTTGCACTTGAAGAATTGATGGAATTTTATGATGGTCAAATATAGCCTTGATTTTGATTTATGATGGGATTAATGGGATTTAGATACCTCCTTGTTCCTTAGAACAATCACCATCCCTGAGACCTTAAGTGGTCAAAATCAATCAGATGAATCCTAAGCTTGAGCATTGCTTATGTGTCTTGGAGGTCCTAACCATGCAGGATAGGATGGGCGGGTAGTTATTTTATGTTTAGTGAAATGGTTAATCAATTATTAGTAATTTTCTTTAGTTGATCATGATGTGTTGATTTGTGCCGGTTTCCTTGTTATATATGTTGATTGATTGACAATGATGTTTCTTCTGATGAACCTGGTGAATTGACTTATGTGTTGATATTAATCTTTATGATGTGTCACTATTAATTTTGTTGATGCAGTGATTGTGTCATTGTTAGTTACGATGATGTCTTGCTTGCAATGCTAGCAAGTTATGTTGTGACGAATCTATTATCCTAATGCAAGAATAAAAAATAAAAAATAAAAAATAAATTACCTATTGTACATCATTTGTTGTCGTAACGGTGGGGTCGTTACGCCCACACATCATTCTTAATGATAGAATGCTACTCTTCGATCATAGAATCCTTCCAAACATGTTGGCCTACTGCCTCCTCATAACTAGAAGGTTTGGAATCATTGACATGAGTGATCAATGCCATATAAATCGAGAATCTCTGAGGTCATTTTCTCTCCCTTAAAGTACCACTGGGAACTACATGCCCCTCTACATCCTAAAAAGTGTCACAAAGCTATGTTGGCCTCTTCCTCATCACTGCAACATCTCTAGGTAGATTCACTAGCTTTGCTAGCTCTACTAACTCCTCCTGATAGTCTAAAGGATGAACAACTATATTAGAGGGATCTATACTCTCATCCTTAGGAGCCTCCTACTCCTCACTATCAATCTCCATATGATATTATCTATAAATATTGAAGGATACCTCTTCATCAATGGTAATGCCATAATTAACCTCAATATGGCATTGTCCTAGAATGTAGATCCTATAGTCCTTCGAAGTCTCGTTATATCCCTCAAAAGTACCCTTATTTCTAGAAAGTTATCACTTCATCATCTTCTCCTTAGGAAACAATACCTCATACATTTGTCATACCTCGACAATGTGAAAATATCTGGCTCGATGAAAAATCTATCTCATCAACCTGCCAAATGTCTGAATCCATCTCATCCGTGCCAAAGCACTTGAGTTGCACCCATCGTAACTCACCATGAAAATTCACTGGATGTACATTCATAGGGTTGTAAATATTCCACACAACATACTGTTATGATCCGAGCTCTCCGCCAATCCACCAAAACTCCCATATTGCCACACCACCAAGTTGGAATAGTCCACAATTCCTCATCTAGATGGTCTTCTCCATGTCTCAAACCAAAGACCATCTAACTTGTTTCCCTGAGACCATCCAGTGAAACGAACTGATTAACAGACTGAATACAATAAACATAGAGATATGAAGAATAACACAAATATCCAGTGAACAATATCTTCTATTGAATAATGAAATAGCCTAAAACTGTAAAACTGCAGAACTGAAACACTTGCTCTGGTGGTAGCTATCAAACTGATCTGATCTCTCTGCCAATCCACTGGGAGAATCCCTACATGGGAGTAATATCAGAGAGGCCTCTAGAGCCTCATTGTAATTCATTCTTCTTAGACGGATGAACATAGTAGCCACATCTCTTCTCAGAGATAGCTACCACCATTCGAGCAAGTGTTTTAGTTATGCAGCTTTACAGTTTCAGCCTATTTCATTATTCAATAGAAGATATTGTTCACTGGATATTTGTGTTATTCTTCATATCTTTGTGTTTGTTGTAGTCAGTCTATTAATCAGTTTGTCCCACTGGATGGTCTTAGGACAATAAGTTAGATGGTATCTGGTTTGAGACATGGAGAAGACCATCTATATGAGGAATTGTGGACTATTGCAACTTGGTGGTGTAGCAAGATGGGAGTTCTGGTGGATTGGCGGAGAGCTCAGATAACAACAGTATCTTGTGAGGAAGATTTCCAACCCTATGAATGGACTTCCGGTGAATTTTCATGGTGAGTTACAATGGGTGTAACTCAATTTCTTTGGCACGGACGAGATGGCTTCAGACGTTTGATAGCTACCACCATTCAAGAAAGTGTTTCATCTCTCCACACAACATACTGTTATAATCCAATCTCTCCACCAATCCACTAGAACTCCCATCTTGCCACACCACCGAGTTTCAATAGTCCACAATTCCTCATCTAGATGGTCTTCTCCATGTCTTAATCCAGAGACCATCTGTAGGAGTGGAACGAACTGATTAACAGACTGAATTCAATAAACAAGAAGATATGAAGACTAACACAAATATCCAGTGAACAATATCTTCTATTGAATAATGAAATAGGCTAAAATTGTAAAACTGCGAAACTAAAACACTTACTCAAATGGTGGTAGATATCTTCGAGAAGAGATGTGGCTGCTATGCACATCCATCTGAGAATAATGAATTACAATGAGGCTCTAGAGGCCTTTTTGATATTACTCATGAATTCCAAAACCCTAGACATCCAAAAACCTAACCCTAAGAGGTGAAACGTCAAAACTCATGTGGGCCCCTATGGGTAATTTGGTACCTCAACTTCTCAGTGTCGTAACTTTTGCATACGAACTCCATTCTAGGTGCATGGTAGCCCATTGTAAAGGTATTTCAAAGAAATACACTTTCCTCCATCAAAATCTGACTCTGTCTAGAGTTTGAGTATGGAAAGCCAGAAAAACATTGTTTAGGCCTCCAAAATGGTCCTGGAAGTACAACAAGATGTGATGACATGAAAACATACAAAAAAATCCAATTGTATTAGGTGAGAGGCCACCAATATACACCTGGAAGATGTGTAGGTCTTCAAACAACCCCAAAAGTGTAGAACCCACAATTACAAAGAAGTACAGAAGGACGTGTTGAACTAAAAATGGACAAGAGGATTCAATTGGAATAGGTGGGTACACACCAATAGCCAACTGGATCAATCCTCCCCCCTTAGGAAACAATGGTATCCATTTCATTGATTTCTCCCATCAAGTTAGGAAAATTCTACTGGACTTGGCCCCAGTTGAGCCACTTGCCTTGGTGGAGGAGTTGCCTTGCCTTGACAAGCCAATAAAGTTGGATCCTCTGTTGACGAGTTCCCTTGATCTTGTGTGTCCACTATATCATCATTGTATGCATCTTCCATGAAATCAGGGTTGAGCTATGTGGGTGTCAATTGTTCTAAGATATCTGAGGTGTCCAATAATGGTGGAAAATATGGTCGAAAGAGGTCCACATTGAACACTAGGTGTAGGCCAAGGAAGCGTGGAGTGTTGAGCTAAAAATAATTGCTACCCATGGCCTTGGTTATAGTGTGAGGACCATATTGAAGTGGGATGATCCAGGTGGATATCCGTGGCCACCCACCTTTTCCAGCTGGCTCAAAACCGTTTTCTCGCAATTTTAATAATTTACTATTTTTAGCAGTTTTTTGGGTCCTGAACTTCTGAAGCCGTTTTGAGGCCCTAAAAGATGATTTTTGGGGTATGTTGTGGTGTGCAACTGTTGTAGTCCTCAGATAGATATTTCCAATGGGATATGATATGCCTAAAACGAATATTGTATGCAAAAGCTACGACCCCGGGAAGTTGATGTACTAACTTACTCAACCCACATGACTTTTGGCGCTTCATCTCCCAGGGTTAGGTTTTTGGATGTTTAGGGTTTTTGAACTCCTGTTTATTGTAAAAAGGACTTGAGAGCCTCATTGTAATGATCTTCTTGCGAATGAGCATAGTCGTCACATCTCTTCTAAGAGATAAGCTACCACCATTCCAACAAGCTTGTTTTCCACTGCATTTTACAGTTTCAGCTTATTTCCTTATTGAATAGACAACCAGTTTTACTGTATCTCTGTTATTCTATGTTAAGTATCTAGTAATAATCTGTAGTCATTTTGTTCTGCTCATAAAATCCAGATAAGTGGTATCAGAGTAGCCTGCTCCTTGTTGTCTTAATGCATGTCCCCAATGAGGTCGGAGTACAAAGAGTTAGGTCTCGAGCTTCTTTCTCTTGAGGAAAAAATCTCTCGCACACCCAAGCGACCTCTCATGGAAGGAGAAAATAAAGATGATGGGACAGGATATCCGTTCAAACTGTTGATTGAGGAAACCATCATGCAACAGAGGAACAAGATGATGGATAATTTCGTGCAAATCCTTCAGCGACTACAAACAGGCGACGCATCTTCTTCAAGCGGAGGCACCGCCCCCTTCAAGGTACAAATAAACTTTGATATTCCTATATTTGAAGGTCAGATAGATGCAGATGTTGTAGAAAAGTGGTTGAATCTACTAGAAGGGTATTTTTCTATCCATAACTTTTCGAATAGAGAAAATATTACTTTTGCGCTCCTCAAAGCTGTTCCCCATGTCAAAGATTGGTGGTAAACTTTTTGTGAGCAAAAGGAAATAGAGGAACCCTTATTATTTACAGTCATGGCCACCTGGGAATCCTTCAGGGATGATATTAAGGAACACTACTACCCTGTCAGAAGTTATGACGACCTATATACCAAATGGACCACACTGCGGTAAGAAAGAGACCAAGCAGTTCCATATTTCACAAATATCTTCCATACCTTGTGCACCAAGCAGGGTATCAGATATTCAGAGTGACATCTCGTGCTCAAGTATCATGGTGCTCTGCATAGATACATCCATACTGAAATGAAATTTTTGGACATCTCATCCTTGGGCAGCCTACCGATATGTCGTCAAAATTGAGAAAAAGATCAAACAAAAGACATGACAATTTGGGCTAGGGAACCCCTCACAAAAAAATCCAGGAAAGGGTGGCCCCAACCCACAAAACAAAGGACAGAGAAAATATGGACAGTATCAAGAGAACCAGTCCAAGATGTAAGCAAAGAAGGACCGAAAAGACAAAGAAAGATACCAGGAAGTGGTGTGACTTCCATAAGAGCCCTTGACATAACATTGTTGACTGTCGCTCAAAGAAGACGTTGGTCGCCAAAGTGAAAGCCTCTAAATCAGATGCAGGTTCTGACTCTAAGTTAGAACCATAAAGGGGAAGATGGATCATTGACATGGAACCCAGTGCCACTATTACTACCACCAAACTCCAACATGGTGAACCAGACGAGCCACAAGAAGGAGAGTGCCTCTTCCATTCACAAATGTGGGCAAAAGGCACCCCACTGCACTTCATCGTTGATAGTGGTAGCCAGAAGAACCTCATCTCAGTAGAGGTCATCAAGACATTGGCCCCGCCGACAATGCCGCACCCACAACCCTACAACATTGGATGGCTCCACCAAGGAAGTGATCTTCGCGTCATCCAACAGTGTCGACTATTGTATGGCATCAAGCCCTTCAAAGATGAGGTATTGTGTGATGTTGCTCATCTCGAAGTTTGTGATGTTCTTTTGGGCCAACCTTATTTATGGAAACGTCATGTTGTATATGAGTCTAGGCCTCATAGTGTTATTATTACTTTGAACAGGAAATTGTATAGGATACCTGAGGTTATCCCACCTAGTGCTATTTCCTTGATCTCTGCTAAGCAATGCAGAAAGGTCATCTCTCAGATGGGGAAGTTTGTTTTCTTCATGATTTGCTCTTAGAATGAGAGAAAAATCACAACCACATCCAGGGTCTCTGTGGCCGACCTCTCCACACAGCAGAAACAAGTAGATAAGGTCATGGAAGAATACTCAGATATCTTCTCCTCACCTACCAGGGTACCTCTGCACTGCCAGGTCAAGCACCCCATCGATCTGACCCTGGGTGCACCGCTACCCAATGGGCCAGTCTATCATTTCTCTCTGTTAGAGAATGAGGAGATCAAGAGACAGATCTAAGAATTGCTCCACAAGGGGAACATTCATCCCAACTCATCACCTTGCAGGATCCCAATCGTGCTAGTACAGAAGAAAGATGGAACTTGGTGACTTTGCATTGATTATTGGGCTCTGAATAAAATCATAGTTAGAAACCGGTACCCGATTCCCTGAATCAACGACCTCCTTGATCAACTCATGGGGTCCAAATACTTCAGTAAGATTGATCTGAATTGTGGCTACCACTAGGTCCGGATAGAATAGACTGATGTATGGAAGACCGCCTTCAAGTCAAAGGAAGGCCTTTTTGAATGGTTGGTCATGCCCTTTGGTCTAACAAATGCTCCAACCACTTTCATGAGGATGATGGATGATATCATGTGACCATTCAAAAATACTTTTGTAGTGGTGTATCTGGATGACATTCTCATTTACAACGAGACTTGGGCCGAACACTTGCAGCATATTTAGCAGGTTTTGCACACCCTGCGGCAGCACAAGCTATACGCCAACTTGGAAAAATGCTCCTTCGGCATGGACAGGGTCCATTACTTAGGCTACATCATTGATCAACATGGCATACATGTGGATCCAGCCAAGATCCAAGTCATCCGTGACTGGCCAACCCCAACCACACTCACTGAGCCTCGAAGCTTCTTGGGCCTTGCCAATTTCTACCGTAGGTTTGTGTTGGGATTCTCCCATATTGCATGGGCCCTCCGCCAAATAACCAAGGGTGGTGGTAAGGAAACATTTGTGTGGGGCCAGCCCCAACAACAAGCGTTCGATGATTTGAAGAAGCACTTGTGCTCAGCCCCAGTAATTTCACTACCAGACTTGCAACAACCCTTTGAGATTGAGACTGATGCTTTAGACTATGTTGTGGGTGTCGTTCTCACACAGCATGGCCACCCCGTGGCCTATCATAGTGCGACATTATCATATGTTGTCCGTAAGTACCCTACTTATGAAAAATAAATGTACTCCATTGTGAAATCATGCCACCAGTGGAGACATTACATTCTTGGGAGGGAGACAGTCATCCACACTGATCATAAGCCACTGCAGTTCATGCAGACACAAGGAAAATTGCAGAATGAACACCATCAAAAGTGGTCCACATACTTTTAGAAATTCCACCTCAACATCAAGCATAAAACAGGAAGCACCAACCATGTTGTTGATTGCCTCAGCAGACCACCAGTCACGACACTCACCACAGTACTAGACTCCTATGACCATGAGACCTCTGGATGGCCCCAACTCTATGAGACAGACCCAGACTTCGCCACCACCTACCAAATGTTGGGTGCAAAGGCAGTTGTCGATAATTTCCATCTTTGAGAATGGGTTGTTGTGCCGACTGGGCCATATATGTGTTCCATCAAGTGAGCGAGTGAAGCTGATTTGGGAAGCCCACTACAACCATGTGGCAGGACACTTCGTCATTGAAAAGATAGTGGAAATGCTACAAAAACATTTCTACTGGCTGAAACTTTGACAGGAGGTCAGTAAGTATATCAGGTCTTGCATTGCCTACGCTATTGCCAAACCAACCACTAAGAAATAGTTCTTGTACACCCCTCTTCCTACTCCTAATAGGCCATGGGAATCCATCTCAATGGACTACATGTAGGGCCTCCTGTCCACCAAGCAGGGAAATGACTGTGTTTTTTTTGTTATTGATCGCTTTTCTAAGATGGCAATTCTGGTTGCTTGCAAGAAGAGAATCACAGCAAAAGCCACTGCCAAGATCTTCTTTGAATGAGTCTAGGTACATTTTGGAATCCCACAAACCATTGTCTCATATCAGGACAGTCAATTTCTCAACACATTCTGGTCGAGCCTCTGGTCATTGCTGGACACCAAGCTCACCAAATCCACGACGTTCCACCCCCAGACAGATGGCCAAACTGAGGTCGTAAATCGAATGATCGTGCATATTTTGTGCATGTATAATTCTAAGCACCCTCACACATGGGATGAGAGTCTTCCCTATGTCCAGAATAACTACAACCGAGCCCTGCATAGCTCAACCGACCACAACCCCTTTCAGGTGGGGCTAGGATTCCAACCATTGGGTCCCATAGATGTTGCACTTCCCCTTGCGGTCACCTCGACCGACTCGTCTCCTACTCTAACTGAGGCTGACAAAGCCACCTGGTTCCCTCATTTAGAAAAAATTTCCTACAGAAGGATATCCTCAGAAGTCCAATGATATCATGGTGCTGCTTGTACTTATCATTTAGGATATCTTGGACCGAGGCTAAATTTAGCAAAAATTTCCTCATTTGACGGGGGAACTCAACGCAATGGAGAAAATTGCTTCCTAAGGATGGAGGATTGATCCAGGTGAAGATCGGTGGCCACCCACCTTTTCCAGCTGGCTCAAAACAACTTTCTCGCAATTTTGATAATTTACTATTTGTAGCAGTTTTTTGGGGTCCTAAACTTTCGTAGCCATTTTGAGGCCCTAAACGATGTTTTTTGGGGTATGTTGCGATGTGAAACTGTTGTATTCCTCGCATAGATATTTCCAATGGGCTATCATATGCCTAAAACGGAGATCGTATGCAAACGTTATGACCCCGGGAAGTTGATGTACTAACTTACCCAAACGGGGCCCACATGACTTTTGGCACTTCATCTCCTCGGGTTAGGTTTTTGGATGTTTAGGGTTTTTGAAACTCCTGTTTATTGTAAAAAGTCCTTGAGAGCCTCATTGTAATGATATTCTTGTGAATGAGTGCAGCTGTCACATTTCTTCATAGAGATAAGCCTCCACCATTCCAACAAGCTTGTTTTTCGCTGCATTTTACAGTTTCAGCTTATTTCCTTGTTGAATAGAAAACCATTTTTACTGTATCTCTATTATTCTGTGTTAAGCATTTGGTAATAATCTGTAGTCATTTCATTTTTCTCATAAAATCTAGATCATGGGAGGATCTTCTGATGGGGCCCTGTAAGATGCTCCTTCTGATGCTCCTTCTGCAAATGTAACCAGACTTTGTCGCCAACCTGGAACTGTTGTGGTACCCTTTGTTGATCATGGCATTGCTTGTACTTAGCATTGGATTTCTACAAAATATCCTGGACCTATTGGCTGATGTGTTGAATTCTCTCAATGGATATGGTGGATTTTTCTATCGTAGACTGATCATGGGAAGAGTCTAGCTGTGTGGTGGAAAGAGGAACTGCAACATCAATGGGTCCCAAGGGTTGGAATCCCAACCCCACATGAAATGGGCATTGGAAGGTGGAGCTATGGAGAGCCCTGTTATAATTGTGTTGAACACAGGGGATACTCTAATCCCATGTGCATGGATGCTTATATTTGTGCATGTACATGATGTGCACAATCATCCGATTGACGACCTATGTTTGGTCATTTTTTTGGGGGTGGAAAGAAGTGGATTTTGTGAGCTTGGTGTTCAACAGTTACCAGAGACTTGACCAAAATGTGTTGAGGAACCTATTGTCTCGGTTAGAGATGATGGTATGTAGTATCCCAAAGTGGACCCACACTTGTTTGAAGAAGAGATTGGCAGTATCTGCCACTATTATAGTCTTCTTGTAGGCTATGAGGATGGCCATCTTCAAAAACCAATCAACGACCACAAATAAACAGTCATTTCCTTTCCTGGTGGACGGAAAGCTAGACATGTAATCCATTGATATGGATTCCCAAGGATTCTTGGGAGTAGGAAGAGGTGTGTATAAGCCTTTCTTCTTGATGGGTATCTTGGTAATGGCACAGGTAGTGCAATGTTTGATATACTTGTTGACATCCTGTCGAATTTTTGGCCAATAAAAATGTTTCTGAAGAACGGCCACAATTTTCTCCATGCCAAAATTCGCTACCATCCGACTGTAGTGGGCTTCCCAAATAAGCTTTGCATGCTCGCTTGTATGAACACAAAGATGGCCCAAGTGGTATAATAGTCCATCCTGAATGTGAAAATCGGTGACAGTCACACATGTACCCAAGAGCTGATAGGTGGTGGCAAAGTCTGGATCTTACTGATAAAGTTGGGTCCACTCATATGCTTCATGTTCACAGGAATGGAGCACAGTGGTGAGTGCAGCTGCAGGAGGTTGACTGAGGCAATAAACGACATGATTTGAGATACATGTCTTATACTTTATTTTGATATGGAATTACTGTAGGTAGGTGGACCACTTCTGATGGCGGTCGTTCTACAATTTCCCCTGTGTTTATATGAACTACAGAGGCTTGTGATCAGTGTGTATGATCGTCTCCTTTCCTAGAATGTAATTTTTCCATTGATGACAGGCTTTTACAATGGAATACATTTTCTTATCATAGGTGGGGTATTTCCAGATAGTATCTAAGAGTGTCTCACTATGGTATGCCACCGGATGACCGTGTTGAGTGAGAACTGCGGCCAGATTGGGAAAGGAGAGTATTGGAGGTGAGCACAAGCAATGCTTTAGATTATAGAATGCTCTTTTTTGTTCCTTCCCCCACACGAACTTGGCCCTGCCACCGCCCTTGGTCACCGGGTTGAGGGCCCATGCAATATGGGTGAATCCCAACATGAACCGTGGGTAGAAGTTGGCTAGTCCCAAGAAGCTTCGAAGATTAGTCAGTGTGGTCTGGGATGGCCAGTCATGGATGACTTGGATATTATCTAGATCAACATGTACCCCATTCTCATCAACAATGTAGCCCAATTATTGGACCATGTTCATGCCAAAAGAGAATTTTTCCAAGTTGGCATATAGCTTTTGCTACCTAGAGTGCTCAAAACCTTTTGAATATGCCACATGTGCTCCTCCCATGTTCTATTTAATATGAGGATGTCATTCAAATATACTACCACAAAGGAGTTGGTGAAGGATCTCAATACATCATCCATCAACCTCATGTAAGTGGTTGGTGCATTTGTTAATCCAAAGGGCATGACTAGACTTTCGAAGAGACCTTCTTTAGACTTGAAGGTTGTCTTCCGTACATCAATTGGTTTGATGGGAACCTGGTGGTAGCTAGACTTTAGGTCAATCTTGCTGAAGAAATTTCCCCCCTTTAGTTGGTCAAGAAGGTCATCAATCCTAGGAATGGGGTAGTGGTTCTTGACTTTGATTTTTTTTAAGTCTTTGTAATCAATGCAGAGTCACCAAGTTTTGTCCTTCTTCTACACTAGTACAATTGGGCTTCTGCAAGTGGAGTTGGGTCTGATGTGCCCCTTTTGAATAAGCTCTTGGATTTGATGTTTGATTTAATCATTTTCCATCAACAAGCGATGATAGACTGGTCCATTAGGTAGAGGTGTATCAGGGGTTAGATCAATTGGATGCTTGACTTGGAAGTGTGTCGATACCCCTGTAGGTGAGGAGAAGATGTCTCTTTGTTCTTCCATGATCCCGTCCACTTGCTTCTGCTGCAAAGAGAGACTCTGTGTAGAGGCCACGAATGTGGCGGTGACCTTATTATTACTATGAGAATGAATCAAAAAGAAGATGAACTTCCTGGTGTGTGAAATGACCTTACTGCATTGCTTAGCAAAGATTAAAGAAATATCGGTAGGCAGCGCTACCTCTAGTATATTGTACAATTTTCTACCCAATGTAATAATAACTCTTTGAGGTCTAGACTCATACACAACATGACACTTCTACAAATATGGTTGTCCTAAAATAACATCACAAACTTCAAGGGGGAGAAATATCACATAGTACCTCATCTTTGAAATGGTTGATGCCGTAGGGAAGACATAATTGTTGGATGACACAGAGATATTTTCCTTGGCGAAGCCAATCGATGGTGTAGGGTTGCAGGTGTGGTATCGTTGGAAGGTCCAGCCACTTGACGACCTCTGTTGAAATCAGGTTCTTCTAACTACCACTATCGGTAATGAAATGAAGCAGATCACCCTTTACCCACATATACAAGTCAAAGATGCATTCCCCTTCCTTTGTTTCTTTTAGTTCACTTGGTCGGACTTTGGTGGTAGCAATAGTGGCACTGGATTCAACATCGAAAATATTCTTCCCTCCTTCAGGATTTGATTCAGAATCAAAATCGACCTTTGACTGAGAAACCTTCAGTTTGGCCATGAATGAATTCTTGGAGTGACATTCTTCAGTGTTGTGCCAAGGAATTTTATGGTACTCACACCATTTTCCCATGTTCTTCTTCGTCTTCTCATTTCCCTTATTGTGTTGTGGCTTGGACTGGTTGTCCTGAGGGAGGCCATTTCAACTTGGTCCCTTTTTGTGTGGGTTGGGGCCAATTTTTCCCTGCTTCGGTTGTGAGGGGTTTGCAGATCCAAACTCTCTCCTTTTGTGCTTAAATTTCTTCTCGATCTTGATAGCGTATCTATAATTCATTCCCAATTAGGTGATTTCCAGAAACTCCATTTATGTTTGAATGTATCTTTGCAAACAATAGCGGTATTTGAGCACCAGATGATTCTCAAATTCTTTGATATCCAATTTGGTGTGTAGGGTATGGAAAATATTGGTGAAATATAGTACTGTCTAGTCCCTTTCTTGATGTAGGGTGGTCCATGTAGTGTACTAGTCCTCGTAGCCTCCAAAAGGGTAGCATTGTTATTTAATGGCATCCTGAAAGGAATCCCATGTAGGGGCCACCACAAACATTGTAGATTACTCTACAGTCCTTTTCTCAAAGTAAGTATCCCACCAGTCTTTAACATGGGGAACGAGCTTAAGGAGTGCAAAAGTGATATTTTCCCTATCGAAAAAATTGTGGACCGAAAAATACCCTTTTAGTATATTCAACCATTTATCTACAACATTTGCATCTATCAGTCCTTCAAATAATGGAATATCAAAATTTACTTGTACCTTGAATGGGGTTGGATGTCCGCTTGATGAAGATGTTTCTCCTGTGGGAAGCCATCGAAGGATCTACGCTAAGTTTTCCATCATTTTGTTCCTTTTTTGCACGAGGGATTCCTCTAGCAACATTTTGGTAGGATCTCCTGCTCCATCATATTTCTTTTGATCCCCCATGGGTTTTTTTCGAGCTCAGGATGACCGATATTGCAATGGCTTGATTGGTTTGAGTCCCAACTTTTTGTACCCAGATTTTGTTGGGGACATGCACAAAGAAAAATAAATGAAGAGTAGACCACTCTGATACCACTGATCTATATTTAGGAGTGGAATGAAATGATTAAAAGACTGAATAGAATAAACACAAAGATATGAAGAATAACACAAATATCCAGTGAACAATATCTTCTATTGAATAATGAAATAGGCTGAAACTGTAAAACTGCAGAACTGAAACACTTGCTCAAATGGTGGTAGTTATCTATGAGAAGAGATGTGGCTTCTACATGCATTTGTCTGAGCATAATGAATTACAATGAATATTTAGAGGCATTTTTATATTACTCATGAATTCCAAAACCCTAGACATCCAAAAACCTAACCGTAGGAGGTGAAACGTCAAAATTCATGTGGGCCCCTATGGGTAAGTTGGTACCTCAACTTCTCGGGGTCATAATTTTTTCATACGACCTCCATTTTAGGCGCATGATAGCTCGTTGGAAATGTATTTCGGATAACTACACATTCTATTGTCAAACTCTGAATCCATCTAAAATTTGACTGTGGTGAGCCAAAAACACATTCTTTAGGCCTCCAAAACGGCCCTGGAAGTACAATAAGATGTGTTGACATGAAAACATACAAAACAAGCCAGTTGGATTAGGTGAGAGGCCACCAATATCCACCTGGAATATGTGTAGGGATTCAAACATCCCCAGAAGTGTAGAACCCACAATTACAAAGAAGTACAGAAGGATGTGATGAACTAAAAATGGACAAGAGGAGCCAGTTGGAATAGGTGGGTAGCCACCAATAGACAACTAGATCATTTTTCTCCCACAACCATCATTGTAACTACCTCTCAAAGCTAACTCCTTATCTCCCTCATATATTTCACCCATGACCTACTCGAAAGAAGAACAAGAAGAAGAAGAATACTCCAGTGTTGTACCCAACAATGTGTCTCAATATGATCCCTTTCTCTTCAGATCCCAAGCTCTAAAAGCATGTTTAATTTTAAATTTTTAGATCTGATAATTATTTCCTTATGATTTCAAACAAAATTTTATGCCACTATTATCATAGAATAATTACACACTAAAAACCTCAACCAAACAAATTTCAGAGGAAACAACAGAATCATAGAAATATAGGCATGCACAATAGACACAAGATTTTATCCTGGGAAACCCAACCTTAGGAGAAAACCCAACAACTTTTCTTAAGAAGAGATCAATCCAAGTACATCATCATTAAAATGAAGAAACCCAACACATAAAAAGTTTCTCCCTTTTATGAGGAACAACCCTCTCGATTCTTTTTCACTCCTTGCCAAATCGGCATGACTAATAGGAGAAGTACTACCCATGGGCCATTCACCACTAGCCAAATTAGCATGGCCCCATGAGTGAATGTATCACTTTCCCTTGGTCAAATCAGCATGACCAATCTGGGAGAATGTCTACCTAATGCTGCTAACTAGAGAAACATCAACAGTGGAGAAGTAAGCTAAGGAAGTTAAAGATAAAGTGACAGAAGAAGAGCATAGAATGAAATATAAAGAGGATAGGAATAGTGAGACAGACCCAATGGACACTGATATCCTTGATATATTAATAGTCGATTCTAGTGGACTAAGTTCCAAACTCAGTACTCGATTCAGGACAAATGATGTACCCAACCTCAGGAAGTTCGTATACAAAAAATCATTAGGTAGAATTGTGAAAGAACAAGAGGAGAAAGTTCTGGTAACAGGGGGAAACTCGATATTAGTCATTACACAGATCCCCATGACAGAACATGTCAACAAAGACCCAATATCCATAGCCTCAGTTGTATCCACTTTTTGGAATGCCACAGAAGAAAACACCTAAAATCTATGCTGAAAGAACTTGGAACAGAAATGAAGGATAAAGTAGCTTGAGGAAAATATTCGACAAGTAAATATAGACGAGTGAAACCTCTGGAGTTTCAAGAAAAACACATAAAAGGTTAGGACCAATCTATAAGAAGAAATTATTGGCATGTATGCACACCTACACATGTTCCGAAATTTAGCAACCATTACCATAAACTAGCATAGCATTGTGCAAACAAAACTAAAACAATTCAATATTATTTGGGAGGGAATGAATGAAATTGATACATGGATCGTAGAAAGCCTGGATGCACTAGCAGAGCTATATTTTCTGTCTCCTATAGAAAAAAAAATCGACGCCTATGCACTAGACCATTTTCCAAAAATTGGACAAAAGATAGAAAAAATAAATGACAAGCTCAATAGAAATATGTTCACGCATACACAAAGTGGTGCAAGAACTACTCAAGTTGTACCGACTGCCCGAGCTAGAGGAGCTTGCAAAAAATATTATAATGGAGGAACTAGTCAACAAGGTACAAGACAACATGAGTCATAGAAGAAGAGTCACCGAGGCAACCACCATAGTAACATTGGACCTAATATAACAACATTGCATCCAACCGAAAAGGGTTCATACTATTTTTCAGGAATTCATGGTTGCACTATCAAAGGATTTGTAGATCCTCAATGACAACATATATTTACACACGACTACCATAGAAGAGATGGAATTCCATAGACTCGTATCCCTAAATGCTTAGCTAGAAATATGGGTGGAATACCTCCAGGACAAGAATTCATAAAAGGACAAAATAGAAAATTAGAAATTTCCATTACCTGCTCCTTATTTTGTCTTTTCTAAACTACTCCCAATTTTGTCTTTTCTTTGTACACTTGTCATCAACAAAAAGGTGGTATAGAAAGATTTGCCTCACCCCATGCAATATTGCATAGAAGTCCTTTTTCTATTTCCCTATGCAGACTTGTAATCACTTTTTTCAAATCCCAGAGCTAAAAATACAATTTTTCCACATATACACACCTTGCCTACTTTACAACATGCATATATGCAAGTTGCACCACTATAGCTCGCATACATCGCGAAATGTGCCCAAAATTGAAAAATAGTGTCAGGTTTCCATGTCACATCACGTGATCAATGATCATTGGCCTTCCATATACTGGAAACATTCCGACTTGGCCCTTCAGTTCCACTTGAAGGCTATAAATGGACCAATTTCGAGCTATGAAAAGGAGGATAAAGAATTCAAATTTGAGAGGAAAGTTACTCTGGAGGAATTATTCACTTCACATTGAGTTTGCATCCCTTTATCCTTTAAGTCTGAATAGATTGTTCATCCCCCAAGCTCTTCCCTTAATGATTGAGAACTTCATTGTCTCTCTTATATGAGCTTGCCTTTGGTGGAGGATTGAAGTGGTGGAGGCCCAACTGGAAGGAACTTATTTTATCAGTTCTGAACTGTGTCGACACATAAGTTTGTAACTTATTCACTTATGTTGATTATATCTTAATAGAAATACTCTTTTCTCATCCAATTGATAACTTGAAAATATTTCAATTATTATTCCATGGGCATATTTGTTATGAGTGTTGATCAATTATGCTATTGAATGTGATAACATCATATATTATCACCATATGCTTGCATTACTTGGTTGTTTAGTACTAATTGCAGGTATATTTATTTGGGTCAAGTGCTCAACGATGTACTTCATCGAACATCTGGACGAGGTAGGCCTTTTATCTTGTCTTGCTAGAATATTTGTTTATATAGAATACTTGACAATAGAGTTTATTTATGCAGTCATTTCTGTCTTTTTTGGTTCACCCCTAGCCACAAAGATATTTTCATCATAAAAAAATTGGCGACCATATTGGGGATTGAATCTTCTTTTTGGGGTTTGGAGTGTTTTTCTCCTTAGATTTCTCTCATTCATATTGATTTTCTTGTCGTATGATTTCTTGACAGCCTCTGTTCACTCTAGGTCTGAGTCTTTCATCCTTTTCCTTAGCCTATCTATGTTTTGACACATATACATGGTTTTTTGCTTGATAGTCGTGTACATATGCATGTTGTCCTTCTACAAGCTGCGTACATATGTGCTTTTCCCTTGAACAAGCATGTACATTGTTTCTTAATTGTTGGGTTTGGTGGTTGTTGGGTAGGTTTTGATGATTGTTGAGTCTTATTGGGTCTCTGTAGTGACTATTAAGTGTCTGTGGAATGACAAGAAACCTATCTTTGGTTGAATTTTTGGGTGGTGCCTTTATCATCATATTTTCATTTCGATTGTTCTTGTACATTGGGCTAGGTGTTTTTCTCCTTGATCTCCTACTTGAGTTGCCTTTGTCTATACATAGAGTCTTTATATCAAGTTGTTGTTCAGTCCTTGCATTTTCATTTTTCCTATATTGAAAATACACAAATATTAGGCATTTTACATTTATTGGCATTTTGATCTCTTGAGTCCTTGTCATTTATCTTAGTGCCTGTAAAAAAATATTTCATTTTTATTTAGAATTGCATAATTGAATTGAAAATTGATTTTTAGGGAGCATATCGTCTATTGGAAATTGAAGTTAGGACTTTGCATTGTATTCATATTCATTTACTTTACTTGTTAATTCATAACATCACTAGTTTCACGACCACACCTTTTGAGTAAGCAAGGCCATTAAAATTAATGCTATAATTTAAAATTGATTAGTAACGATTTTATTTTCTAGGGTGCACAAACTAGCATAGGATTCAGTGCCTTAGAATAGTATTTTGTGAGTAAACTTATCCAAGGCTATTAAATCAACATATGTGTATGACTAAGGGAGTGGAGAAATCCATTGTATAATCGGTAATATCAGTAGGCTCCTCTTACATTGGAGTTAAGCACGAGGTCTGTTGAAGGGATATCCACCCGATACCTTCTTAGCATCAGATATATTTCTGGGGATATATTCATATATGGGGATCTTTCTAGTGCCCTTACCTCCATGAGAGGCAGTGCTTTCAAGGTTTCAGGATTTTCTACCCTGCCCATACGGTGGACCTAACTTACGATTGTTCGCCTGTTCATCTGTTATATGGTGGTTGCTTAGTTGATTAACTTAGGTGCCACATAGGTTACTTGCAGGGGTTATTCTGCAGGTACCCTTGGTCATATAAGGGTCGAACAACACACAACCTTTATGGAGGATTACCTCTCTAGGGGGATCTGACCGAATGGTTGTTAAGCCCACAAGGTCCCTTATAACTGATTTTGATACCTCCGATATTTAGCAAGGAGTCTCAATCCCCTTTTGGGAGAGGCATACCTACTTTAGGGAGGGAGGCCCCTTTCAGCCACTTTATCATGTTTGTGTGCATATCGGTCGTTTGATTATTTTTGGTGTGCTCTTTGATTACTAGTGGGCCTTATGATTTATTTTTATATCTTGAATCTTAATTCATCGTGGAGTCAGACCAACTTCCCCACCAGTCTCACCACTTTTTACAGTTACCATCGGATTTTGAGTCTTTTCCTTTTAAAAGGCATAGAGTTATTAAATGTGGTACACACACCTCCACTTATCATACTTGTGATTCTATAAAGATGAGTACTAAACTGAGTCATCAAAATAATGGGAGCCCCTTGGCTCCCACACCTACTATAGTTAATGGCACCCCTTCAACTCTTGATACCACAATGGTTGTATTTCTGGAGGCACCTATCATCATTGTTTCCCATCCTATAGTGAATACTCAACCTATTTCCATGAACCCATTTGGGTCTCTTGGTCACTAACCGAGCTATAATTTTCATTCCATCTCGATGGCCTCTGGTCCTTTTTTCTATGGTATGTTGAATTTTACTTTGCAGTTTTCAAACTCCATCCCAACCACTGGCCCTAATGCTAGCATTGAAATTAGGAGCACAAATCGTCCTTATACTCCATTCTCGTTTGGTGGCTCTCATATCCCTCAAACGACTCCTACCGTGAAAGACATTCCTTCTTTTAACCCCGGGTCTAATCCTATTGCTTCTAGATAGAGTAACCAACCTAGCGGACAAGATTCTACTTAAGTTCCATCATTTACCCTAACCTCCTCAGTGTCGATTCTGACCAACACATTTAGCATGATGAAGCCACCTTTATCCTCCTAATTCACACCCGAAGGAGGTCAGCTTCACACCTTGGGAAACCTCCAACCTAGAGCCACTCTGACTGGGGGCATTTTTTATAACCCTCATCAGAACATTCCTACTGGAATGGTGCCCAACCAACCTCTTATGAATCGACCTAGAGGATAATATTACAATCCCAAATAAGGCCATGGTGCTTACCAGAACCTTCGATGGGCTGTGATTCCCCAAACACAATCTTTCCAAGGAGCTTGGGGAAAGATGTTGCAACCCCATCTCCCTTTTCTAGCCATGCTCAACCTATCATACTTTTCTAAGTTGATGAACGAACATGTGTGTCATGATCCTAAATGGCCCCCCGTTCCCACCAAGCTTCCTTCATATATTCTAAAATTCGAAGGCAATAATGGAGAGGATCCTGGTGATCATGTTACCACCTTTCATTTATGGTTCTCTTCAAATTCCCTTAATGAAGATTCAATTCAGTTAAGATTATTTCAACGCACCCTCATAGGGGTTATCATGAAATGGTATATTGAGCTACCTAGAGGGGCATAAGGGGCCTTTAGTTAGATGGTTCTAGTCTTCCTTAACGACTTCCATTTGTTGGTTTGTTACGATGCTAGCCTAGAGCTTCTGTCAACCTTACACCAAGACAAGTCCACTCATATCTCATATCACATATAGGAGTGGCATAGACGGAAGAGGTTGATCAAGAACTACACACCCCTATATTTCCTATTAGAATGGTTCCTTAAGTCTTTACAGCCTCCTATTTCGAAGGATGTTGCTACATCCAAGATTACATCTGAGGAAGAAGTGATCTTCAAATCCCATCAATTATATCTTATATACGCTTAGTTTGGGATGTTATAAGAGATTCTTTTGGACACACCAAGAACAAACTATGACCTTAGAAAAAATCCCAAACCTCATGTAGATGGAATTGTAGGCTCCGCTAATGTGAAATCCGCAGACTCGGTGACAAGCCATTTGAAAGAGTTTTCTATAAACCAGTCTGAAGGAGGGCCAACTTCGTCTATGTCTTCCAATCCCACTCAGTCGATGGATGTACATTCTATGCAATCATCGACCAACCCAAATGGTAACCAACAACCAGGTGAGAATAATAAGAAAGGAGGTAATAATAATTGTAACTGCGGGAAGAATAATAATAAACCCAAGGACAATGGTAATAATGAGAGGAAGAATAACAATGCTGGTGAGGGAAAGAAAGAAAGGTGTAAGGTGAAATTTCCCTATAATATTTGTATAGACAATCATCTTACTCATTTATTCCCCAAACTTGTGAAAGCTGCGAGCCTCTTATCTCTACCACCCATCGTGCTGACGAATCCTTTTCCACATAACTAGCACATGGCCTCGAGCTCCTCAAATGACAAAAATGTGGCTGGTGGGATTCAAAACCCACCAACACAATATAGTGACCATTTGTGCATCAATATGGTGAATTATTAGGTTAATGTAGTCACCTGTTCTCGTGATTACATTTCTCCACAAAATGCACCTGGTATAGAATCTCCTCCTCCTTTGGAGATGCCCTTGTAGATCGAAAAACTAGAGCCACTACCTTGTATTCTGAAAGGAGTAATCAAGCGCTCTACCCATAATCCAAATTCTAGAGCCTCCCATAATTACTCTATTGTTGACGACCTGGGTCAAACCCCTTGTGCAATGTCGACCCTAGAGGTACTCTAGACATGTCCCTCATAGGGGAATTCCTTGCTATCTACATTAGGATCTCTAGAAACTAGTGGATCAAAATTTATCAAGTTTGATGCCACAGATGTGAAGCCTCGCTTTCCTTACCATGTGGCATTCCAAATCCACTTGGGTTACTCGAAGTATACCATCAAGCATGTAGTTATTGATGAAGGCGTTGCAACATGTGTGATGTCCCTAATCTATTAGAAAGCTCTTGGCTCTCTGACTCTCTCTCAGTCTCTAAGCATGTTGACTTCTTTTGACAGTCATTCTTTCCTCCCTCATGATATTCTTCTTTCCTTTCTGGTCCAGTTAGGTGGGAAGACAGTAGAGGTGGATGTCAAGGTGGTTGATGTGCCCCTTGATTATAACTTGATACTAGGATACAATTGGACTTATGTTATGACTGTCGTCATATCGTCCATCTTCTTCACTATTTGTTTCCCTCATGATGGGAAGATCATGACGGTCGACTAGTTATCCTTTGTGTATGCTAGCCCCAGTGCATCTATTGCACCGTCGATCCCCGTGGTCGAAAATTCTCAGCCAGCAACTGAGAATATCAGTGTCAGAATGTATTCCTCCCTTATGGGTACCTTTGAATTCATGGCACCAATTCACCATGTTTACGCCATGTCTAGTAGGCTCGTTTTGTTAGAGAGGTTTGTTCCTTTCCGCACTTCCTATTTTAATGATCCTTGAACCCTACCTTCCTCGACTTCATCTTGTGAATATCAGTCACATGCTGGAATGTCCATGGCACTATCGACAACAGAGATAGCGTATCAAGTTGTTCTTGACTCTTCCACTGATCCCGATCCTATTACCTCGCTGATGGATGAGCAGGATTTTGTTCTTAATCTCATTTGGGCCACTTCATCGTCTTGTTCACATGAATTCCTTGATGATACTTTTCTCTTGGATGAAGCTATCATCAAGGACATGAATGGTTTTGACAATCCTTGGAATGGCATGCATCATCGCTCTTATTTTCTCCCAAATCTTGCTTAAATCGAAGAAGATGAATTTCTATCTAATCTGAGCAAGATAGTCGGCCACATCGTAGTTACACTCTATATGCACGAAATTTATTCCAAATTAAATATGGTGAGTATCTCTCCTACCATCACGATGGATATCTCTTATACCCCTCAAAAGATTGAAAATGTACACATCAGTGCAGATTGTTCGCCAGAAGAAATCATGATCTACACTGAGCTCTTCAAGGAATTATGAGATTTATTTTCTTGGTCATATGAAGAGATTCCAAGAATCGACCCTTGAATTGTCGAGCATGAGATTACAACTTACCCAGATGCTAAGCATGTTCGACAACATCTTAGAGTTGTCAAACCCTGGAAGGTCCCTGCTATTAAAGCAGAGGTAGAGAAACTGCTTAATGTTGGCTTTATCTACCCGGTTCCCTTGAATGAATGGGTATCCAATCTCATTTATGTGAATAAGAAGCAAGGAACCATCTGTATCTGCATGGAATTTCATGACCTAAGCAAATCCTATCCTAAAGAAAAATTCCTGACACCTTTCATCGATCAGATTCTCGACGAGTGTGCGAGAAGAAAAATTGTTTCTTTCATGGAAGGATTTTTAGGTTATAACCAAATTCAAATTAAACCCGAGGATCAACATAAGACAACATTTATTTGTCCTTGGGGTACTTTCTCATACTGGAAGATGCCTTTCGACCTTAAAAATGTCGGAGCAACCTTCCAATGTGCTATGACCTTCACATTCCACGATCTTAAGCATATAGTTGAAGCTTATCTTGATGATCTTGTTGCTCACTCTCATAGGAGAGTGGATCACCCTAAGCACCTTCAGCTATTTTTTGAAAGATGTCATCATTATAGAATTTGGTTGAACCCTCATAAATGCATATTTTGTGTTAGGTCTAGACGTCTTCTAGGATTTTTAGTCTCTGAGACCGGGATCATGGTAGATTTGTTAAAGGTTGAGGAAATACTTTGATTTCCTCCCCCATGCACTATTCGACAACTTCAAGGTTTACAGGGGAAAGCTAACTTTTTACATCAGTTTATAGTAAACTATGCCAATATTACTAATGTTTTCATGCATATTTTGAAGAAGGACACCCTTTTTATCTGGGATGAGTAGGCCTAGGAATCCTTCGATGCTTTGAAGAAAGCCTTGATATCGATGCCTCTGCTGAAGTCTCCTGACTATAGTAGGGATTACTTGCTTTATGTCATTGTGTCCGAAGATACAATTGGTATGGTTTTGGTTCAGGAGGATGATGAGCTTTGTGAGCATGTCATCTACTATCTTATTCGAAACTTAGTCAGTCTTGAGCTCAAATATTCTCACGTTGAAAAGATAGATTTGGCTGTCGTCCACGCATTCCAACAATTATGCCATTATATATTTCTTTGCAAGACTAATTTGGTTTCTGATGTCAATCCATTTCAATACGTCCTTACTAGACATATCATAGGGGGGGAATACAATAAATGGATTGTCATTTTACAAGAATTTGATCTCGATTTTGGTTCTGTGAAATCCAAGAAATCACTAGTCTTTGTAGAGTTAATATCTTACTTCCCACAATTGGATGAGGATGTTATCCATGTTGATTCATTCGCAGATGAACACATTTTCCTTTTCTCGTCGTCTGACCCCTGGTATGGAGACAGTGTTCTCTATATTCAAACTTTGAATTTCCCTCAGCATCTCTCGCGATATGACTAACGTCATGTATGATACCAAGCCAAGAATTAAATTATCACCGGCAACACATTGTATCGTCAAGGAATAGACAATATAATGCGTTTTTGTTTAACTCACAAAGAATCTAAGTCTGTTTTAAATTATTGCCACGGTGGGGCTTGTGGTGGTCATCTATCCGGGCTTGTGACAACCCAAAAAATTTTACGAATCGGTTATTTCTAACCGTCTATATTTAAAGATTGTGTTGAAGCGGTTAAGAAGTGTCACCTTGCCAGGTGTTCACTCGTAAAATGTGCTCGCATCCAACCCCTCTCCACCCAATCATTATTGTCAGTCCCTTCACCAAGTGGGGGGTGGACTTTGTGGATTACAACCCAACTTTGGTTGGGGGGAATCAACACATTATCGTGGTCATAGACTAATTTACTAAGTGGGCCAAGGCCATGCCTATAGTTAAATCTGATGGGAAGACCGTTGCCTTCTTCGTATTCCATCATATTATCTCCAAGTTTGGTATCTCGAGTGAGATTGTCACTGATAATGGCAGTCACTTTCAAAATGAAATGATGGAAGAGCTAGCATTCAAGTTGGGGTTTAAGCATGGTCATTATTCCCCTTACTTCCGCAAGGAAAATGGACAGGTAGAGGTCATCAACAATTCTCTCAAGACCATTTTGCATAAAACTATCATCCAGAACAAATTTGACTGGCATATTATGCTATATCCCGCACTCTAGGCATACCGAACCTCGATCAAGACTTCCACCGGATTTTCTCCTTTCTAGTTAGAACACAGTGTGGAGTCGATCTTACCTATTGAATGTGAAATCTCTTCTCTTATATTGGAAATCATGCTCCTCCCTGATACTTCTGATCTCAAGCGATGCCTTGTACACCTAGAGAGCCTTGACGAGCAGCATCGGGATGCCTCTATGACTATCAAGGTGAATAAAATACATGTCAAGGTCCAATACAATACATTTGTATGTCCTCTATTGTACGCTAAGGGTGACTTGTTCCTTTTATATCATCAAGCCAAAGAACCATTGGGGGAAGGCAAGTTCAAACCCATGTGGCACGGTCCCTATATCGTGTGACATGTCTTAGAAAAAGGATCCTATGAATTAGAATATTATGAAGGGAACATGTTGGTTGAGCCCAGAAATGGGCTCTACTTGAAAATATATTACGCTTGAGCCCCAATATTGGGAGTAACTCTTTGTATACTAATGTAATTTAGTGTATATATCTTTTCACTTTATTTTGTCTTCAACTTGCTTATCGAGTTTTCCCTTGGTTGGCAGATGTCAATGGAGTCTTCAGTCTACATAGGATTCACAGATGGAGCCATTTGTCATACATGGAACTTGTCTTCCGCTGCTTGGGTGGTTTACTCACCCGAGGGTCTACTGGTGTCTTCAGGTGGTGTATTCTTAGGACCATCCATGAATAATGTGGCCAAATATAGCATCGTTATAGAACTTTTGCATCATTCCATTTTACATGGTATTCTCTCTTTGGAGATTCTCCTGGATTCCCAGTTAGTAGTATGTTAGTTGAACGACAGTTACCATGTGTGCAATCCTACATTACTCTGACGATTCCTACGAGTACACCTTTTACAATGACAATTTGATTTTATTACTTATCATCACATACCTAGGATTTCTAATTATGTATCTGATGCTTATGCTAATTTATTTTTAGATTGACATTTGCAACACAACTAAAGCAAATAAAACATTATCATCAATGTACAAATTGTAATATAAGTAAAGACGAAGAACTATGTTTTATATATATTTCAAAAAATATGATGTTTATAGTAAACAATTGGGGCCAACACCCTCAATACACATATACAACCGATAATACAAAATCCATGACATATACGCCTGTGGCGCCGACTGCGTGTCATGATAACAAACTACGGCTTTTGCAAGACACCGAAAGGGTCGCACCCAAGCTCTAGGCACACCAACCACTTGCCCCTGCATGGCCTCCAACAGATCCTCTACCTGAACCATTAGAATCCCATGTGTCAAATGAGACAGGTTTCCCTGCATGATTTGAAGGACTCTCTCTGCTTCTCCTCCCGCTGCCTCATCCCCCCGGTGCCTTCAACGATGTCTTGGAAGCCCGTCCAGCCGTCACAGACCTACGTATACATCACACACGTGTCTAGTTAGTACTTAAACATCATCCAAAAATGTGTTTGTTTTATTATACAAAAACACAAAAAAAATGAAATATTTAAAAACTTTGACATACCTATGTCCTTGTAGGCGGTTCCTGGTGGAAATGGCATGTCAGGGTCCCCTTTGAATTTTATCCTTGCATAGGGGAAGTCATCCAAAGAAAAAACCTTTCGTCTCCACTAGTAAAATAAATCATCGTTGTAGGGTGTGGGAACCCTACCTCCCCTCTGTCTTCTCATCACCTCGGTCCACCATGCCATGGTTGTATCGCGAGGTCCTCGAGGAATGATCTCAACTCTAGGTCCCAAACTTGGAATCCGCTTGAAGTAAAAGCTACACAAGATGGATGCAAACTTGAAATTCCTATTGTCACCCTGTTTGCATTCTTCCAACTGGCTCTTCATGTTAGCCAGTAGTGAGGTGCACCAATCATACACTGTGGGTCTCAAACACTCTACGGAGTAGAACATAAGCAGCCTCGATACCTGGTGCAATGAATTCGATCTTGTGATCTAGGTCAAAATGAGGACAAAAATCTTGAGGTTTAGATTGTTGATCGTTCGAATGGGGAGTTGACTCCTGACCTTCTTAGTCCTTTCTATACAGTAAGTGTCTATGTACTTTTCTATCTTCATACTTCTCCCATCTCCCATGGATTTGAGGTTCACCACCTCACCTCGACGCAACAACCCCATCAAGAAATATATATCCTCGACTTCAATCCTGAATGGTTTCCCATCAAGGTTGAAGCTCTCACTGTCTAGATCCCAGTAATCCGAGAGAAACTATAGAAACCTCACTTGGGCCCTCATCCCTTTGAGTGCCCAAAAATTGTACAACATACATCTTTTCAAGGCCATTTGGGCCCCCAAATCTCTTTCCACATCAACATCTACCTCCTCAGTTTCCCTTTCCCTCCATTCTAGCACCATCCTACCAGAGAAACATCATTGTTTGAGTTAGAAACCATCAAAAACCTTGTTTACGGACATATACGTGGGCTGCATCATTCACAGTTGCGTGTAGGGTTGAGTATACATAGTTTTTATTTTACACACCTGCGTATAACCTCGCGTATACATGATCCAATGAATGGTAACCCGCATACACCTAAATCTCTAATTTGTGCCTTAAATAACTTAAAATTTGAAACCTAAATACAAAATTTAATCAACTAGAAAAGAAGAGGAGGGGAAGAGGAATTACCTAGTCCAGATGGTCTCTGATTTCGTCACTTGATGCTCTCACAATCACCAGTTGAATATCGGAGGTAATTTGGTCCAAAATTCACTATTTGGGTAAAGAAGTCAAATGACATAGTAAATTTTTATTTTTTTTACTATTTATAGCATTGTTTACCCACTTTACATAGTTTCATATCGTATTTTCTCCTAATGGACTAATACAGCCATGGATTGAGTTGGTTTTTGTAATTCTCGCTAGGAAGTCTTGCGGTTTCTAGCATTATGTTGACCGTTCGTAACTACATACAAGTATTTTCACTACCCAACATATAGGATAGGTATCCATTCCATCATGCACACTTGCATTGTCCTATAATTGTCACTCATATGCCTTAGGTACAAACCCATTTTTTTAATGACACATAACCCTCCATCTACTACAAGATGTGTCATTATCAAATGGTAGAGACTTACCAAACATGGGTACCCTAGTTAGATCCTTTGCTCCATTTGGTGCCCATGCAGAGATTTTTTTCGTAGGACCATGAGTCCCTTATAGATAATACATGAATTAATGTTGAGCCTCATTTATCAGTCATAAAAATGTTGACCTATACCCAGAGGACTCCCAGGAGAGTTTGATTTAAGCTCTTCTTCGACTCATTTTCAAAAAGAGAAAATATTTCTGAGTGAACTTGTCTCTTTCACTCTCGTAAATTGGATTTGAAAGGATGTCTATTTGGTACAATTTTATCCATTTTTCAAACTAAGTAGACTAAGATTATGAAAAAGGACATTTTTTGGTGTTAATTTGTGATTGCATCTCATGCCCTTTCCTGCAGTATTGAGCCTATGGTCGGTTCTCTCTTTGCATCTCATGCCTTAACATTTTTTCATCCTCAACCAAGCAGAGCCTCATTTATATCATTTGCAACTTGACACCCTGTACCCAAGAGGTAACATTCCCCTGAGTGTTTATCTCCTGCATTCACCTCCTTGCATTGAGCATAGGTATGTTCCACTGCTGGAACTAGTTTTGTTTACTTGCGACACTCGTTTCCTCCTCTGTATGATAGCATTCATTTGACTATGAAAAAACAAAAAAAGATGGGCAGGAAGGGAGTATTATCTTATATTGGCAGCAGTCGTGTCACCTTTGAACAAAGAACAAAGTTATTGAGTCCACTTGTCATCATAATTTTGGGTTTAGCATGGCCTTAGAAAGCTGAGGTTGTTACAGAGAGTTTTCTCCCCCCACTGGTTACTCTTCAAGTCCCTTTGGAGAGTTTTATTGATACCTCCTGCATCTCATGGTTTCATCATTGATTCTATGTTGCCATAGTCTTCCATATGTCTCATGCTTTTGTTCAAAGGATGTCTATCAACCTGTGTCAGCCATTCCTCAAAAATCTTGACTTTGCATGTCAATCATACCCTCAGTTTGTCTCAGAATCAGATGAATTTGTAGTCCTATTAAGCACCATGTTCCTACTTTCCTCATTGGTGTTGATGATTGCAGCTATGTGAGACATTCTCCAGCTTACAAACCTATGAGATGTGGATCATTGCAGCTATGTGAGTCTTTCTCTCAGCTTACAAACCTGAGAGAAAGCCCCTAAGTAGGGCACGTGGATCCTTTCTGAGACAGAGCTAGGAATGTAGAGATGACCTCCTCCATTCAAAGAGTTCAGAATAACTCCAGATGATTATCCAATGGGAAAGGTGATCTGTTTAGTTAGACATGATCCTGGCTAAGGACAAGGTGAACATGTGAAATCTCAAAGTGCTAGGTGCATCGTCATGTGAACATAAATGAAGATGATGTAATAGCCTCCTCTGAGAAATATAGTTGATGAGAAGACTCCAGATGATTCTCCTATGTGAGGCAGTGGGAAAGAAGATCTGTAGAGTAGACGCACCTGTGGATGAGCACATGTGAACTTGTGAAGAACTGGTTCTTCTATGTAATCTAGTGAACCATAGATATGAGATCCCTATGGATCTGTCCTTAGTGGATGAGCACTAGTGGGTGTATCAGATCCTTTGCTATATATTGTTCAAGATTCATACCCGCCTGTAACCCTAATTGTAATGTAAAGGGTACAGGTCGGCCCAAACTTAATGTGAATAATAATAAATGTAAAAGATAATTAATCTCATTAATATTAATTATAATATAATAATAATAATAATAATTACAATGTGACTTAGAGAGGTCAGCCCTATTGAGACAATAGACACTTCTATTGACAAGTTTAGGCTACTGTAAGTAAAGGTAAAGTCCCCATTGTGGAAATATATCTTTCATGTGAGTTTGGAAATTTTAGCAAGTACATCTACTTGGGAAAAGGTGTGCACCTTTCTTAGGTGCTAGGCTTCTAGGGTTTGAGCACCCTCTTGTGTGCTAGGTATTTCTTGGTGGTGAAGGTATTTCTCTTGAAGAATATAGCAAAGGATTAGGTAGGGCTTTCTTTCCTTGTTGAGAAGGGTTTCCCAAGATACTTCTTGTGTTCCTGTGCATGGTGTTTCTTCTTATGATGTTGGTTGTTGCAACATTCTTGTTTATGGTTAAGAAAAATGAAAATTGAAATGAACTACATTATTAAACTATATTATTCAAAAATCAACATGGTATCAGAGCATAGTACTTGAAGATCCCATTCCACAAACATTTTCCAGCCATCCTCTCTCACTCCTGCAGAAACCGTATGACCCTCCTAGGGTTCCCATAAGTTATGTACGAACCTCCTTATTTATCATTTTCATCCCTTAATACTTTGAATTTGGGGATAATTTTGGCATAGGAGTGTACAGACTCCTTCATCACACGTCTAGCAAGCTTCAGATCAAAATTTCAGGCATTTTAAAATTTTGGTCCTAGGGTTTCTAGGGTTTCGCTAAATTTTGTAGAAATTTTAGTATCAGGGTTTCTGCAACTCATTGAAGGGGCTCTTCAGCTCACCAGTGTTCTATTATCTTTCAAAGGCTTATTGTTGGCAGTCATAAGCCCAATAAAACCTAAAAGTGCTAGCCTAGCCTAGCCGTTAGGTTTTCTAGCTCAGTTGAAAAAGGATTGTGAAGAATCTAAAATTATGATGAACAAAAACTATGATGAAAGACAAGCTTGATGGATCAATCAATTTCAAGTTCTTGGAAGACAAGACTTTAGAGGAAGATTTATTGTGATCAATACAAAAGGGTTTACCAGAGACAACTATCAATGAATTGAAGGAATATGACGTCAAGACAAGGAACCCAATCACCTACTTAAGCACTTACATTGAAGGGCCAGCTTCAAAATAACAAAGATGAAAAAAGGTGACATCGTGACTATATTCTTCATAACTATCTCAAAGGATAGAGATCAGCAAAGATCCATTGGAGAAATCATATCAACTACCTCAGGTATGCACTTGCATATAATATTTGTATCATTGTCATGAGGAAAATTGCAGGAGGAAGGAATCTTTGTTGAAGTCATGATAAAAAAGGATCTCAGTGCATTCAGAGGAACAACACACTCAAAGTAAAGACTACAGGTTTGATTGAAATTTTCATTCCTCTAACCTATATTTCTATAAGTTTGCTACATTACAAGTAGGTGTTGTAGTTGTGACAACATTCCTTAAAATGTTTTGATTCTAGAGATGTACTCATTATTCTCCTTCAGGAGATATTATTGTGTTGGTTCTTTTTGTTTTCTTGTTCTAGATAGCTTAACAAGAAAAGAATATGCTTATCCTTTAGAGGGAGTCACTTGACTCAGAGGGAGTCAAAACTATTTGAGAAAGAGGAACAATAGAACCATCATTGAGAAAACCAATGCTATAATGCATGATCAAGATCCTTGTAGGATTCCATGGGCAGAAGCATGGATGACACAGTATATGTGCAAAACAAGAGTCTTCACTAGACTTTGAAAAACATGACTCTTGAAGAAGTCTTCACCAAAATGAAGCCTGAGATTAAACACTTCAGGTTATTCGGGTGCCCAATGTATTTTCATGTACCCAAAGAGAAGAAGTCCAAGCTAGATCCTTTAGAAAGAAAGGATACAGTGAATATTCAAAACATTCTAGATCAACATCCCTGGTCAAAGACAGATTGAGACAAGTAGAGACGTTGTCCTTGAAGAAGAGATAGTCTTTCAAAGATCCAAATAAACTCATATGAAGATTGACAGTAAAACAATATCCTCTCCCCCTTTAGCAAATCAGAGGGAGACATAAATTATTCTAGTTGATCCAATTGCTCTAGTTTATATGTACAGAGATATTGCAGTAGGGCATAAAATTCCTACATAGACTCACTCTGCAAGAGTTAAAGAAACATACAAGCCTCTCTAGGCACATCCCGAGAAAGAAAAAGAGATCTTCGAAGCTATCCTTTAGTCATGAGCCACTTCATTGATTTCGAGCCTCCTTATCTTAGAGAAGAAACAGGAGAACAAGTATGGAAAGATGTCATAACATAAGAATATCAGTATATCTTAAAGAATGATGTATAAGACATTGTTCATGGACTAGAAGGGAAGTCGGTGGTAACTTCCAAGTGGATCTATAAGATCAAGCATAAATCTGATGGAAGTGTTGAGAAATACAAAATGAGATCTATAGCCAGAGGTTTCTCAGAAATAGAGGGAGTTGTCTATGATGAGACACTTGATCTAGTGAACCTGATACACTTCCATCTATAATACCATCCATGAGTTGGAAACTATATCAGATATATATATTCTTGATGAGTTTGGATTTCAGCAAGAGTGTTGTTGATCCAAACCTATATCATTACAGTGTTGGTGACGAGAGCCTGATCCTGATGACTTATTCATAAAGCCTTGTTGTTGGATACAAGTAATCCTTGACTTATGAATTCAAGATGAAGAATCTAAGCATGATGCACTACTTCTTGGGACAACAAGTATGGCAGAGGACCAATGAGATTTTCCTGAGTCAAGGAAAATATATAGTAAAAATATTAAAGAAGTTCAGTATGACAGAATGCAAAATCCACCATGATGGATTTAAAGAAGAAGATTGATGATGGTTCAGACGAGACTGATCCACAGCTGATTGGATCACTGATGTACCTATTTAACGTCAGAATTGATTCATGCCATGAAGTGAGTGTTCTTAGTCATTTCATGAGTCAACCGAGATAGACTCACTAGACAACAACAAAACATGTATTGAGATATATATGATATATGGCATGAGATATGCCTCCAATGTGAACTTGAGTGTGCAGGATATGCCGATTCAAATTGAGAAGAAAGTACAGTGAACCAGAAAATCACATCCTACTGATGTTCTATCGTGAAGTTTTCCATGGTTTCCTAATGCAGCAAGAAACAAAACTTTGTGGCCTTGAGTACCAAATATGCAGAGTATATAACATTGAGTGTGCAAAGCAATGTGGCTTCACAAGCATCTAACATATTTACTTGACCATGAGATGGATCCTATGATGATAACCAAGAACTGTGAGTAAAGCTCCTTGAAAACCCAGTGGTTCCTGATGGATCAAAACACAATGAGATGAAATATCCTTATATCATAGATATGATGCAGAGGAAAATAATACACATGTAGTACCTTCCTACACATGAGCAGATTGCAGATATCTTCAACAAATTAACTTCATGAAGAATGGCTCCCTAGTTTAGAGGGAGTGTCGATGACTCCAGCCAAAATAAAATTCAAAATACATCCATGTGAGACTTGGCATGATAAAGAATTTCTCCCTAGATGAGACGGAGTATTGATGATTGCAGTTTTGAGAGACATTCTCCAGCTTACAAACCTGTGAGATGTGGATCATTGTAGCTATGTGAGTCTTTCTCTTAGCTTACAAACCTGAGAGAAATCCCATAAGAAGGGTACGTGATTCCTGCCTGAGATAGAGATAGGAACGTAGATATGACCTCCTCCATTCAGAGAGTTGAGAAGAACTCTAGATGATTATCCAGTGGGAAAGGCGATTTTTTGAGTTAGATGTGCTTGTGGTTGAGAACAAGGTGAATGTGTGAAATCCCAAAGTTTTGGGTGCATCATCATGTGAACAAAAATTAAGATGATGTAATAGCCTCCTCTGAGTAGCGGAGTTGACGAGAAGACTCCATATGATTCTCCTGTGTGAGGCAGTGGGAAAGAACATCTGTAGAGTGGACGTGTCTGTGAACAAGCATAGGTGAATGTGTGAAGATCTGGTTCTTTTGTTTAATGCAATGAACCAGAGATATGGCATCCCTATGGATGTGCCCCTAGTGGATGAGCACTATTGGGTGTATTGTATCCTTTGATATATATTCTTCAAGAGTTAGACCTGCCTGTAACCCTAATTGTAATGTAAAGGGTACAGGTCGGCCCCACCTTAATGTGATTAATAATAAATGTAAAAGATAATTAATCTCATTAATATTAATTATAATATAATAATGATAATAATAATTACAATATGACTTAGAGAGGTTGGCCCTATTGAGCCAATAGAAACTTCTATTGACAGGTTTAGGTTAGTATAAGTAAAGGTAAAATCCTCATTGTGGAAGTATATCTTTCATGTGAGTTTGGAAAATTCAGCAAGTACATCTACTTGGGAAAAGGTGTGCACCTCTCTTGGGAGATAGTCTTCTAGGGTTTGAGCACCCTCTTGTGTGCTAGATCTTTCTTGGTGGTGAAGGTATTTCTCTTGAAGAATATAGAAAAGGATTTGGTTGGGTTTTCTTCCCTTGTTGAGGAGGGTTTCCCAGGATACTTCTTGTGTTCTTGTGCTTGGTGTTTCTTCTTGTGATATTGGTTGCTGCAAAATTCTTGTTTATGGTTAAGACAAATGCAAATTGAAATGAACTACATGCTTAACCTAGATTATTGAAAAATCAAAAATTGGTAGGTAACCTTGAACCCAATAGTCAACATTTCATCATTGGTGGTTGACTGGGTGGTTTCCCTTATATTCGACGGTAAGACATCTATTCACATATTGAGATTCGTGCAGTGTCTTGGATGCCAATAGCTTTATTGGTGGTTTCCTCGCCTTTTTCAGAATTTTTCCTCATTGGATGATATTCAGAGGGTCTTTTTCATGTACCACTTTCACTTGGCACATGTGAAAGATGCACAGGGTCATTGGTTTGTGAACATTTTCTTCGTCTGATTTCCTCCAAATCACCAATCTCCTGCTTTATACCTCATGATAAATGACGAGAGATGCCTTAATTATCTCCTTTTAGCGGGTCTCCTTCCATTGAATTCAAGTCATCTATTCTGGAAATGAGACCTAGAGTCCTATGAGTACTTAGAGTCTTGCAATCATTAGTGGTAGGTTCTCTCACCATCGACAGTTGGGAATACGTCAATGTCTCATGATCGATGGATTCTTCAAGTGTTTAATTGCGACTCATTTATTCACACTTGTAAGAATGTACTCAGTGCCTTGATACCTACTTTCATCATCGGTAGGTTGTCTTGCATTTGTTAACGGTATACCTTAATGACCGGTAATCAAACGAAGTCTCATTGTGTTCGTCCTCAACTACTTTATTCACATGATGTAGACTTACACCTTTGGTGTATTGTGTAGAAGACTTGAAGATATCAGTATGTAGCTGCAACTTTCCTAAGTTGTTGCTACCTTTTCATCAGACTAGTACCTGTGTGACTTCAGTGATCATGGGAGATCAGATTGTACTCCATTGTATACAAATATCTTCAGATTGATTTTGAGACTGATTTTACTGGGCCTTGTTCGTGACTATGACAAGCTTTGACATGTAACCAAATTTTTATTTTCCTATTCATGGCCATGGACAGTTGTTTGGTATATTTTCACATGGATCTGCAATGTAATTCAAATTGGAAGCCATGTATGAAAACCCAGTACAGATTGTAGTGAGCAACTAGTTCTTCTAGTTGGGTCCCCATTACTCCACTTCTGGGTTTTTATAATGTATTTCGGCCATCATAGATACTCCTATGACCTCACACATTAGGGGGCATCTATTATAGAAATATTTTCCTCACCCCATGCAATATTGCACAGAAGGCTTTTTTCCATTTCCCTATGAAGACTTGTAATCCATTTTTGCAAATCCCTGAGCTAAAAATACAATTTTTCCACATATACGCACCTTGCCTACCATACAACATGTGTATATGTAGGTTTCACCACTATAGCTTGCGTACATCGGGAAATGTGCCCAAAATTGAAAAATAGTGTTGAGTTTCCATGTCACGTCACGAGATCAATGATCCTTGGCCTTCCATATATTGGAAACGTTCTGACTCATCCCTTCAGTTCCACTTGAAGGCTATAAATGGGCCAATTCCGAACTACGGAAAGGAGGAGAAATGATTCAACTTTGAGAGAAAAGTTACTTTGGAGGAACTATTCACTTCACATTGAGTCTGCATCCCTTTATCCTTTAAGTCTGAACACATTGTTCAGCCCCTAAGATCTTCCATTACTGATTGAGAAATTCATTGTCTCTCTTATATGAGCATTCCTTTGGTGGAGGATTGAACTGGTGGAGGCCCAACTGGAAGGAACTTTGTTTCTCGGTTCCGAACCGTGCCGACACAGAAGTCTGTAGCTTATTCACTTCTGTTGATTATATCTTAATAGAAATACTATTTTCTCGTCCAATTGATATCTTGCAAATATTTGAATTATTATTCCATGGGTGTATTTGTTATGAATGTTGATGGATTATTCTATTGAATGTGATAACATCATATATTATCACCATATGCTTGCATTACTTGGTTGTTGAGGACTAGTTGCAGGTATATTGCTTTGGGTCAAGTGCTCAAGGATGGACTTCATTGAACATCTGGACAAGGTACGCCTTTTATCTTGTCTTGCTAGCATATTTGTTTATATAGCATACTTGAGAATAGAGTTGATTTCTGCAGTCATTTCCATCTGTTGTGGTTCACCCCTAGCCATAGAGAGATTTTCCTCGTAACAAAAGGGAGATGTAAATTTTTGTAACAACCTATTTAAGGGAATACCAAGAGTCAAAAGACAGTTAGAAAAATAACATAAATAGAAGAAGAGAACCATTTAGAAAGGGCTCTTCAAGCATTGTATAAAATCAAGAACTAATTCAAGGACACATACTGTGTTGATTAATATTGAGAGGCCTTCAGGGTCAGTTTTCGAAAGAGAGAATAACTTGTGTGTGTGGATGATTTGGCTATGAACTTCTTCAAGTAGAATGTATGTTGATCAAATGTACTATAAGAACAATGTTTGTTGATAGACTAATCTAATGCACACTATGTTATGTTATAGTATTGTTATTCTTTCTTGTATTTTCAAGTCCTAAGCTCATGGGTTGATAATGTACGAAGAAATATAATTTTGAATTTTTTGGTTATATGTGTGTATTCTCATGTTTCTAAATTTGCACCTTCATCAAATACCTATGCGGGGTTCCTAGCAATGTTTAGTCTCATTTACAACTTGAATGATTAGTATAGGATAATATCTATTAACATTAGATTAGATTTATTTTAATACATAGTCTTCATCTACATATTTGCATTGCATAACAATCCATTTCCACCCTCATAACTAGAAATGGCATCCAGGCCAAATTCCAGATGGGTGTAATTGGGATCTTGTACCCGAGAGTACCCCTTACTATTGCAAGGTGAATTCTTCCCCGTCAACAAGATCCTAAAAATTTACATACTCAAAATATATTTCGAGCTCTCCTATCTAGTCAATGAGGAGTCTCGAATTTAAAACTACCATCATAACATGAAAATTCCACCCTTGCACTACCTTTTTCTTTCAAAAAAATATATCAAACGTACTACTGGGTCTAATTACTCATCATTTTTCTCTTCTTTGGGATCATCCTCCAAATATGAATTTTTTTCAGCATCTCCAAGCCTTCTATTTTTCGGTTCTTCTATCCTCCTTCACAATTACTCTAATTATCAGTTCCTCACACCTCCTTGTGTTGGTCATGCTTTACGTGGTGGCATCCTTACAAGTTGTCTTGTATCCCTCACTCCAAATCACATTCACAAGCATTACTTTTGGGCAGTGTCTCTCACAACTTAGGATCTAAACCCACTCTAATACCACTTGATGCAATCACCCTCTATCATATACTCATTCAACTATAGAACCAGGTTTCTTCCACATAGTGCACAGCTACCAACTTACTAGCGTTTACATAAATTAACGATTTAAAGAAATGCAATAGGAATTTACAATCAAATGAAAAGGAAACAAGAGACAAAACCATTAAACAAGGACTCAAGATTATTTATTAATAAGAGGAATTTTTTCTCTTACAATCTCATTACATTTGCAGACAATCTGACATAGTTCTCATTATGATTCAATGACAAGGTGTGTGTGTTCATTGTTCCACGTTGTGAACCCAAAACTGGGAATCCCTTCATCTACTCTATTTCTCCTACATACACCCCTTCTCTATTCCCTCTCTTCTATCTCTCTCCTTTTTTTCCTTACTCAGTGAACCCATCTTGTTTTATTTTTCTCCTATCATTTCTTGGAAGTTGAACAATGTTTTTCCCGCATTCCACTTCTCAACCATTTTTTCTTCCCCGCTAATGTGAGTTGGAATATGGGAAGTTACAATGGTCCAACTTGTCAACCATTTACCACCCAATCGACTTTCTCTTGTAAATTTTCCACCAAATTCCACAAAATATGACCAATACATGTGGATTTATGGCATGACATAAATCATGGCACGCTAACCTGATTTCAACATGCCTGGATTTTTAGCACTTGCAACATGGTGGGAGTTTCAACACTAGTGTTGCAGCAATAGGATGTACAACATCGGTGTTGCAACAATATGATTTATAGCATTGGTGTTGTAGCAATGATTTTAAAGCATTAGTGTTTCAGCAACGAGAGTTGCAACACTTGCTTAACCTACAATTACTAGCCTGAAATTGAATTTTTTTTTGTTGATATAGATTACTTAAGGCCAAATATGATCATGCATCAATTTTCATTCATCACCTACACTAGGTCACTTTGGATTTCATAAAACCTATGAGTGAGTTAAGTGCTCATTCTTTTGTGAAGGCATGAAAATAGACATCTAAGATTTTGTAACAGCTTATGACATGTGTCAAAGTAATAATGGTGAGACGACAAAGATACCTGGTGCATTACAATAGCTATCAATCCGAAAAACTATCTAGAATAGCATCTCTATGGATTTCATAGTGGGTCTTCCAAAATACTGTAACAAATCAGTCATCATGGTGGTAGTCAATCACCTTTCCAAATATGCTCATTTTTGTGCTTTATCACACAAAATTACACCTTCCTTAGTGGCCCAAGTACTCATGGATCATATTTTTAAGTTACATGTTATGCCTACTTCCATTGTATCTGATCAAAGATCCCACATTGACAAGAAAAGTTTGGTAAGAGTTGTTTAAAATTCAGGGTACCTAGTTGAAAATGTGCATTATGTATCATCCTTAAACTAATGGTAAAAAAAAAAGTGTTCAAAATTTTATTATAAACATATTTCCAATGCTTCACTTCATAAAAGCAACACCAAAATGCACAATATCTACACCTTACAACATGGTGTTACAATACCACTTATCATGGAGCTACTAAAATGTCTCCATATGAAGTTTTCTATGGCCAAAAACCTCTATTAATGACTTCCTATTTACCAGACACCTTCAAGGTTCATGTAGTAGATAACATACTTCACACCAAAGAATCCATTCTCCACACACTTAAGTATAATTTGGTTATGGCTCAAATTAGAATGAAGCAATAAGATGAACAACATCACTTTGAGCATTCTTTTGTAGAAGGGGTTCAAGTGTTTATTTTCCTTCAACCCTATAAACAAATCTCACTCAAAAATAAAATCTACTAGAATCTAGCACCAAAGTTCTATGGACCTTAGTCCATCATCTAGCACATTGGACAAGTTTCCTACAAATTGAATTTTCCATCCCACTCAAAGATTCATCTAGTCATTTATGTGTCATGTTTCAAGAAGGTATTGTGATTGAATTCTAGGGTGAAAGCCAACTTTCTAGATCTTGATGAAGAGTAGTCCATTTGGCTTCAATATTGAAGTAGTGTTGACCACGAGAGAGAATCAATTGTGCCAATGTACAGTTTGATAAGTATTGATCCAGTGGAAATATATGCAACCATAAGATTCCACTTAGGAACGAACAATGATTCTACAACAATTTCCCCGCCTCTAGTCTCGAGGAAAATGTTGCTTTTGAAGAGGGTGGGCATGTTAGGTTCCTACCCTAACCTCCCTACTTTTTCTTACTTAGGATTTATTCAATTAATGCATGCAAACATATTCCTTAAATAAGGCCCATTAGATAGTAGTGGATAGTTATTTAATGTAAAAGGGTCCACTTTATTGAATAAGGCCCAATAGGTATTTGTTACTCATTAATGAGGGAACCACAAGTAGTGAGGGTTTTTCTATTGAGATTCCATTTAAAGAGATAGGAGGCTATGCAATGTTTTTTTTAGTATTGTTGTATTTGGAGCTTTTCTAAGTGAAAGGTAAGCCTGTCTTAAGAGGCAAGTGAACATTTATTTCCTTCTTTTGATAATTATTAATACAATGGTATATTTTTCATATTTCATCTTATTTTTCTCTTGTATCTGATTTTTTCATTATAGTCTTTGTATGCGTAGTTTGTGTTTCAAGTCTAAGGGTTAATGAACACTATAAACAAGGCTACAAGGAACACTAGAATGAGTTTACCAATCGTGAGCTATTAGCATGTTCTAAGACTTTTATTTTAGTGGGCTTCCTTGATAGAAATTTCATGCCCTCACTATCGATTCACACATTTATCATGTATTTTATCTAAAAGAAAAAAAAAATTAGATGTATAGTGACCCATCATTCGATGTATCATGCTACATCGATCGTGGATTCATATTGTAGTACTTGACTTAAAATGTTCTGTGAGCATGGGCTTTCCTAACTCATTGAAAATATTATAGAATATGTTTACCTTAGAATTGTTGTTTTGTAGGTGGCCTTCCCTCACTCTAAGGTGATGTCCAATCCAATGAGATTCTCTCTCTAAAATGAGGTCCAAATCCATGAGACTTTCTCTCATTCAATTCCAAAAAAACACTATGATGTATTTCATTTATACATTTTTACTTCTAACCTCATATATCAAGGTGCATCTATTATCATACTAATTTTTGGATGATTGCATAGATGAAATGGTTTTTGATGAACATCGATTATGACCATTTCTCTCATTTCTGTTAAGCCCTAATATTGGCTCATTACCCCTTAATTGGGGCATATTATATTAGTAATGTTATTTTATTTATGTCAGCTTTAGGCCATTAGTTGTAATTATACCTCCTAGTCTCCTATATATACTAAGGAGACATTTTCATTTTGAATCATCTTGTACTTGAACATTTAAGTGGGGTAAAAGGAGGTTTCCCCCTCGAAGAGGCTTATTATATGAAATTATCTCTTTTTCAAAGCGTTGAGTACTTTTTATGAGGATTTTCTATGCTATATTGATATTTGGTTCTTAACATATGGTATCAGAGCTCAAGGTCTTGGGGTTTTGCTGCTACATCTGAGACACCTTGGCATTTTCACTATAAATTTTTTTCTACAATGTTTCAGAAGGAACGACTTGTAGGATATTTAGTAGACGGATCAACGTACGTTTGGTTCAAAATTCATCTCATGAGGCCCTATAATTTAACAGATACAGCTTGTACAAGATAGGGTTATGGAATCATCCTAAACTGAGTAATTGCGGAATTTTCGCTATAAAAACGTTTCTGTAATGTTTCAGACCCTGAACACCATAGGGTATTTACAGAAATTAGTAAGGTATATGTTGTAATAAATTCATCTTCTGGGTCATCCTAAATTTGTAGATACACCCTGTGTAAGATAGGGTATCTGACTAGTCCTATTGACTAGTCTCAAGAAGGTGTTCCAGGTAAAACAATCATAACGTATTCCTAGAGTATCCAAATTGCATGGGACTGGTTTCATTGGATCGTGGAAAATCTGTAGTGTTTTTGGTGTGAGTTTCACAATTTTATATTAATTATTTTGTGCGGGGCACACTATACAAGTGAGATCTCCTGGAAATGCCAAAAATCGGCAAGTCGTGGGGAAGTTACCGTAAATTCCACTTGGCACATCCAATTTTGATTAGAATTGTGGCATTGCAGAGAAGAAATATCAAAGAAAAACATAAAATTATGTTTCATACCTAGAAGGGCCGAAACTTTGGAGATACAATAGAAGAAATATTGTCTAGCAGAACCACCTAAAAATCAAGGTTCAAAAGTGATACTTGGCCAACATGCCACCAAAAAAGGGAACTTCTACACCAAATAAGCCTCCAAAAAATCCTACTTGGACTCTTGATGAAGGTGAAGAAATGCGTAGGGACATAAATGAACTACAAAAGAAGATGGATTCAATGGAGGCTAAGTTGGATACTAAGATGGATACAATTGAAGCTAAGTTGGATACTAAGATGGATGGTTTAAAAGGGGAGATCATGGAAGTATTGAAAAATTTCGTAACAAAGAAGACACCTGAAAGTGAAAATGCATCCCATGAAATTCATGATGAGGACACAAGGAAGGTGAATCAAGAATGGTGAAACTCCAACTTTGGTTTGAAGACCAACCACGTTCTCGCAAATTGATGCAGGAGCATCTCTCCATGTAGCCAGCCAGCCAGCCAACCAGCCACGTCAGCGCGCACGCATTTAAAGGCTGAAGAGAGGCGCAGCCTCATTTTGAATTTGAAATTCAATGTAATTTAATGTGCTTAGGCTGTTGAGCCAGGAAATCTGTGCCTTTGTGCAGGCATTAGATAGGATCGGCTTTAATGCTAGATTAGCTAAGATCTAGTTCTGGATAGCAAACTAGACAACCATTGATTGTAATTTATTAGGGTAGGTAAATCCTGGAGGGAAGCGCTCGATGAGCACCTCAGGTAAAGGAGATTTTAGATCTCATTTTGAGTTAGTGGAGTTAGACGAGTCGAGATAGAGGAAGTTATAGGAGAGAGGAGCCAAAGAGAGCTCAGGAACACCATTTGTAAAATACGGGCATTTGCCATTTTAATATAATCAGAAGCAGTTTTTCCTGCATGTCATTCTATGTTATATGGGTGTCTGTGAGTGTTCCTTTTATGTAGTGAATGTATGTGTGTGAATGCATTATGTAGGAGTTGTGTTTGATTTCAGGGTTGAAGGCCTTTGAGGCTTCATACCAGGAGGGTGTGACAGAATGCTGAGGGTTCTGAGAGCTGTGCACAGGAGGGTGCACTTCTGAACACTGCGGAGTTTAGACAAAGACGTGTTGAGGCACAAGAGACTGAATTCAACAGCTCAAGAGGAAGACCTCAAGGTTGTTGAACACCTTGGAGGCAAGGCTATGTATGAGAAAACACAGTTGCAGACAGAACTTTGCTGTAAGTTCTGGGCGAGCTCTGCCAGGAGGGCATTGAGTAAGTGCAAAGGGTGCACAGGAAGAAGGAACTACTAAATGTTCTGTGGGGAAAGGAAATCTACCAGAGGGGCATAGAGGTATTGTGCAGACGGAACAAGAGAAGACACTCCACTAGAAGGGCGTCGAGGAAATGTGCAGACAGGCACAGAAGTGAAGAGAACTCTTTGAGTTCTGGGTTTAAGAAAGAGTCCACTGAAGGACCTTCACTGGGTTGTTGAATATCCAGAGAGTCTCAGCAAGAGGTCGCTTGAGCAGAAGTATAACCAGGAAGGTATCCATTTCGTTCTCCATCTGAGGGAGAAGAAGAACAAAATCCCCCCAAGAGGTCTGAGTGGTTGTGAAAGCTCAAAAGAGATAGCACTTTAATACAGGAAGACTCTGCAGAGACGCAAGAGCAAATAATCCTTAGAGGGTTCAGGAGGAGAAGAAAGCTCAGGAAGGGAAGCGTTGTATACGCGTGGCGAGGCTCATGGTTGTGGAGCTCGTAGAGGAACGGACAGAGGTCAAGGCCTTTGAAATATTAGAATTCTTCCAAGTGGAGGAAGAAAGAGCGTCAAAGCTCGGGAGGAGCAACATCGGGCGTTGGATTAGCCGATAGAATCTGGACCGTTGGTTTTCAAGTCCAAGGAGCAGCTGGAGGAGAGTACACAAGGAGAAGAGATCTAGGTCATCAGATCTGGGGTAGATACCCGACAGCTGTCAGATCTGCAGGAAGTTGCATGGAGGTTAAGCCTTCGTGAACAGTAGGAGAGATATCCTGACACGAGGAGTGATCACCGGGATATCGGGGACATCAAGAACGTGAGGAGAGCCCCTCGGCATCAGAGGTCACGAATTTGTGAGGTTAATCTGGATCATTCGTTGGGAGCAGACGCGTGTCACGAGATTACCCACATTGGGTAATCGGGCATCAAAGGTTGGAAGAGGAAGCCATTCAACTTCACGAGCAGTGAAATGGCGAGAAGATTGTAGCCGTCCATCTGAAGAGGACAGGTGGGAGAGATCGAAGAGATCTCATGAACTCGGGAGTTCGCAGGATAAAGGCCCAAGTACTGGCTGTTCAAAGTCGCGAGGCGCGAGGACGCGAGGCGGCGGAGGAGCGAGAGGATCGTAGTTGTCCATCTGAGGAGGATAGGTGGCAGAGATCGAAAGATATGGTGAACTCGGGAGTTCGTCAGTGAAAGAGCCGAGAATTTAGTGTTAAAAGTCGCGAGACATGAGGTCACAAAGTCACGAAGTGGTGAGAGGATTGTGGCCGTCCATCTGAGGAGGACAGGTGGGAGAGATCAGAGAGATCTCGCGAACTTGGGAGTTCGCAGGATAAAGGCCCAAGTATCAGGTATTCAAGGTCGTGAGGTGCGAGGACACGAAGCGGCGAAGAGGCGAGAGGATCGTAGCCATCCATCTGGGGAGGACAGGTGGTGAGAGATCGAGAGATATCGCGAAATCGAGAGTTCGCAGGTTGAGAGCCCAAACATTGGGTATTCAAAGTTACGAGGACACGAGGAGAGAAGAGGAGATAGCCGTTGGATCCGGATCGTAAGAGGACCGTTGGATCCGCACGTGGGATCGTGTCTCGGGACCTAAGCAAAGGTTGGAGAATTTGACCACGGGGATCACGAGGTTGCGAGAAAGCGATATCCCGATAGCTGGAGGATAGTGTGGGTCATAGCAGAGTCGGCGAGTGGAATACAAGTGGCACGAAGCCTCGGGATCTCACTGCGAGAAGTCCCAAAATATTGGTGTTCAGATTCGCGAGTAGCGAAGTGCCGAGGAGCCGAGGTTCATGTGGATGCGTGTCAGAGCATAAGGTGGGACCACGCGGCCGACGGGTAGACACACGTTGCTTGGAGATAGGAGTCAACACTCCATTGAATTCTCGCAACTCGGGAACTTGTGGAAGAGGAAGGTGAAGACTCGACGGTTCAACCGGCGAGGTTGCGATCTAAGCCTAGAGGCCACTGCATGAAGAAAAAGGAGCTCATCGGAGAATCAGAACTCAGGATTTGGAGAGTACAGTGATTCTCAACAGCGGAAACGTCGAAACCCCAAACCCCGATACAGAGTCGGGGATAACCATGGTCGAGTGCTGAAGGTCGAGGAAGGTAAAGAAGGACCTGTGGATCTGGGTAAGATTTCATCAGTGATTCCTGAGGGAATCCAAGGAGCCATTGAAGGCTCAGAATTGAGAATTTGAACGATCCTGTGTTAGCAGGCGGGGTTGCGACTTCGTGTCTGCATCAGGATGGTATCAGAGCGGGAAAATTCATCTGTATATTTCAGGTGAGGGAAGACAGAGTTGTTGAGGACTCTGTGTTGACTGTTTGCAGGTGGATAGGAGTTGAGAAGACAGTCAGGGAGGCTGTAGAAGGATGAAGCTGGAACACTCAGGGATGCAGAGTGACAGCAGCAGATCTGTCAGGGAGGCAGATAGACCCAGCAAGATGGCTACTGAAGGCCATAGGAAGAAAAGCAAGGCAGAAAAACTTGCGGAATTTGATAAAGAAATGACAAGAGAACTCTATGAATTGAAGGAAGACATAGAGGAGTTCGAACTGCGGATGCGGCAAGATAGGAGGAGGAGACGAATGCATGAATTTCCCATGAAGAAGGCAAAGGTGAAATAGCCAGTCATGGAGCTGATGGTCAGAAGACAGCGTAGGCTGTTGAGAAAATGGCTGAGGTATGTTGAAAACCTCAAGGCCACAGAGGAAAAGGTAATTTATGTCTGTTGGCCAGATACTGGGAGAGGTCTCGATGATTGGGATGATGAAGAGGACGAATTGGGATCGGCTGAGGATCACAAGCACTGCTAGGAGGGTAGAGCAAAAGAAATTCCAGATTTCCATGAGGGTAACGAGTTGAGATCAGTTGGGGATCTCACGGACTGTCAGGAGGACAGTCGAGGAATTTCACATTGCCGGGAGCGCAATGATGAGAGATCGTTGAGGGATCTTGAAGACTGCTAGGAGGGCAGCGGAAGCATCGAAGACTGCCAGGAGGGCAAAGATGAAAATGCGAGACTAGCTGAAAGTCTCATGGGCTCGAAGGAGAGTTCAACTTAGCAAGGAATGCTGATGAAGATGGGATCGGTTGATCTCATGGTTTGCCAGGGAAGCAGCGGAAGCATCCCATATTGCCAGATGGGCAGGGATGAGCAGATGAATTTGGATCAGCCAGAGGAGCTGACAGAGCAAATGAGACTATCTGATAGTCTCATAAATTCAGAGATGGACTTGGATCAGCAGATGCAGCTGACAGTGATGGAAGAGCAGGATGGTATTCTGATGATTGGGGGAATTGGGATATTCCTACCATCTACCCAAGAGGAGGCAGAAAATTCTGTTGCAGATGATACATCAACAGCAGATGAACAGTCAGCTATGACTGTCAGAAAAGAAGAAAAATGGGAGCAGACTTTGGAAGCTGCCCAAGAGGACAAAGAAGAGGATGAGCATTCTGAGGAATGGCTCAATAATTTTGGCCAGGAAGCTGAAAAGAAAGAAGCTGTAGCACTAAAGCTAGCAGCGAAGGAAGCCGAAGAGCAAGTAGGTAAAGTTATCACTCCATGGGAGATGGAGTTAGAGATGCTGGAGGATTGGTTGAACAATCCAGGGCCAGCAAGAGAACTGACAAAAGTTGAACTGTCAGAGAAGAACATGACTGAGTAGCAGGTCAGTCAAGAAGAGACTGTAGAGCTGAATTCTGCACCAGAGTGGCAACTTGAGGCCACAGATGAAGATGAAGAGGGAGGCATGGGAGATCATGATGATCTGCCCATGTGTCAAAATTTTTTGCAGCTAAGGAGACTGCATGAGTAGGACCAGCCACTGGAGCAGCTGGGTGAAGTGATAGAGGACATCAGGGAGTTGATGTTGAAGTCAGAAGACACCACCAGTAGGGAGCAGCTGGGCAGAAGGAAAGAAGAAGCAGTAGCAGCAGCAGTGCAGCAAAAGCAGCAGCAGTAGGAATATGGAGCGGATGAACAGTTCCAAAGGTTTATTTGGGATCCAGGAGGATTTCCAACATCTCAGAGGGGAAGCTCATGAGTAGGAGCTCATGATTTTTGTAGCTGTGGAGTATGATGCAGGAGCATCTCTCCATGCAGCCAGCCAGCCAGCCAGCCACGTCAGTGCACACGCATTCAAAGGTTGAAGAGAGGCGCAGCCTCATTTTGAATTTGAAATTCAATGTAATTTAATGTGCTTAAGCTGTTGAGCCAGGAAAGTCGTGCCTTTGTGCAGGCATTAGATAGGATCGGCTTTAATGCTAGATCGGTTGAGATCTAGTTCTGGATAGCAGACTAGACAACCATTGATTGTAATTTATTAGGGTAGGTAAATCCTGGAGGGAAGCGCTCGATGAGCACCTCAGGTAAAGGAGATTTTAGATCTCATTTTGAGTTAGTGGAGTTAGACGAGTTGAGATAGAGGAAGTTGTAGGAGAGAAGAGCCAAAGAGAGCTCAGGAACACCATTTGTAAAATACAAGCATTTGCCATTTTAATATAATCAGAAGCAGTTTTTCCTGCATGTCATTCTGTGTTATATGGGTGTCTGTGAGTGTTCCTTTTATATAGTGAATGTATGTGTGTGAATGCATTCTACAGGAGTTGTGTTTGATTTCAGGGTTGAATGTCTTTGAGGCTTCATACCAAGAGGGTGTGACAGAACGTTGAGGGTTCTGAGAGTCGTGCACAGGAGGGTGCACTTCTGAACACTGCGGGGTTCAGACAAAGACGTGCTGAGGCACAAGAGACTAAAGTCAACAGCTTAGGAGGAAGACCTCAAGGTTGTTGAACACCTTGGAGGCAAGGCTGTGTATGAGAAAACACATTTGCAGACAGAACTTTGCTATAATTTCTGGGTGAGCTTTTCCAGGAGGGCATTGAGTAAGTGAAAAGGGTGCACAGGAAGACAGAACTGCTAAACGTTCTGTGGGGAAAGGAACTCTGCCAAAGGGGAATAAAGGTATTGTGCATACGACACAGGAGAAGACACTCCGCCAGAAGGGCGTCGAGGAACTATGCAGACATGCACATAAGTGAAGAGAACTCTTTGAGTTCTAGGTTTAAGAAAGAGTCCACTACAGGACCTTCACTGGGTTGCTGAATATCCAGAGTGTCTCAGCAAGAGGTCGCTTGAGCAGAAGGATAACCAGGAAGGTATCCATTTCGTTCTCCATCTGAGGGAGAAGAAGAACAAAATCCCCCCAAGAGGTCTGAGTGGTTGTGAAAGCTCAGAAGAGATAGCACTTTAATACGGGAAGACTTTGCAAAGACGCAAGAGCAAAGAATCCTTAGAGGGTTCAGGAGGAGAAGAAAGCTCAAGAAGGGCAGCGTTGTATACGCGTGGTGAGGCTCGTGGTTGTGGAACTCGCAGAGGAACAGACAGAGGTCGAGGCCTTTGAAAGATTAGAATTCTTCCAAGTGCAGGAAGAAAGAGCGCCAAAGCTCGGGAGGAGCAACATCGGGCGTTGGATTAGCCGATAGAATCTGGCCCGTTGGTTTTTAAGTCCAAGGAGCAGCTGGAGGAGAGTACACAAGGAGAGAAGATCTGGGTCGTCAGATCTAGGGTAGATACCTGACAGCCATCGGATCTGCAGGAAGTTGCACGGAGGTTAAGCCTTCGTGAACAGCAGTAGAGAATTCCCGACACGAGGAGTGATCATCGGGATATTGGGGACATCAAGAACGTGAGGAGAGTCCCTTGGCATCAGAGGTCGCGAATTTGCGAGGTTAATCTGGACCGTTCGTTGGGAGCGGACGCGTGTCACGAGATTACCCACATCGGGTATTCGGGCATCGAAGGTTGGAAGAGGAAGCCATTCGACTTCACGAGCAGCAAAATGGCGAGAAGATTGTAGCCGTCCATCTGAGGAGGACAGGTGAGATAGAGATCGGAGAGATCTCGCGAACTCGAGAGTTTGCAGGATAAAGGCCCAAGTATTGGGTGTTCAAAGTCACGAGGCGTGAGGACGTGAGGCGTCGGAGGAGCGAGAGGATCGTAGCCATCCATCTGAGGAGGATAGGTGGCGGAGATCGAAAGATCTAGTGAACTCGGGAGTTTGTGAGTGGAAGAGCCGAGGATTTAGTGTTAAAAGTCATGAGACGCGAGTTCACGAAGTCACGAAGTGGCGAGAGGATTGTGGCCGTCCATCTAAGGAGGACAGGTGGGAGAGATCGCAGAGATCTCGTGAACTCGGGAGTTCGTAAGATAAAGGCCCAAGTATCGGGTATTCAAAGTCGTGAAGCGCGAGGACGCAAAGCGGCAAAGAGGCGAGAGGATCGTAGCCATCCATCTGGGGAGGACAGGTGGTGAGAGATCGAGAGATCTCGCGAACTCGGGAGTTCGCAGGTTGAGAGCCCAAACATTGGGTATTCAAAGTCACGAGGACGCGAGGAGCGAGGAGGAGATAGCCGTTGGATCCAGATCGTAAGAGGACCATTGGATCCGCACATGGGATCGTGTCTCAGGACCTCGTAAGAAAAGGTTGGAGAATTTGGCCACGGGGATTGCGAGGTTGCGAGAAATCGATATCCCGACAACTGGAGGATAGTGTAGGCCATAGCAGAGTCAGCGAGTGGAATACAGGTGGCACGAAGCCTCGGGATCTCGCCGCGAGAAGTCCCAAAATATTGGTGTTCGGATTCGTGAGTAGCGAAGTGTCGAGGAGCCGAGGTTCGTGTGGACGTGTGTCAGAGCATAAGGTGGGACCGCGCGGTCGACGGGTAGACACACGTTGCTTGGAGATAGGAGTCAACACTCCATTGAATTCTCGCAACTCGGGAACTCGTGGAAGAGGAAGGTGAAGACTCGATGGTTCAAACGGCGAGGTTGTGATCTGAGCCTGGAGGCTAGTGCGTGAAGAAAAAGGAGCTCATCAGAGAATCGAAACTCGGGAGTTGGAGAGTACAGTGACTCTCAACAGCAGAAACGTCAAAACCCCGAACCCCGATACAGAGTCGGGGATAACCATGGTCGAGTGCTGAAGGCCGAGGAAGGTAAAGAAGGACCTGTGGATCTGGGTAAGATTTCATCAGTGATTCCTGAGGAAATCCAAGGAGCCACTGAAGGCTCAGAATTGAGAATTTGAACGATCCTGTGTTAGCAGGCGGGGTTGCGACTTCGTGTCTTCATCAAGATGGTATCAGAGCGGGAAAATTCATCTGTATATTTCAGGTGAGGGAAGAAAGAGTTGTTGAGGACTCTGTGTTGACTGTTTGTAGGTGGACAGCAGTTGAGAAGACAGTCAGGGAGGCTGTAGAAGGATGAAGCTGGAACACTCAGGATGCAGAGTGACAGCAGCAGATCTGTCAGGGAGGCAGATAGACCCAGCAAGATGGCTACTGAAGGCCATAGGAAGAAAAGCAAGGCAGAAAAACTTGTGGAATTTGATAAAGAAATGACAAGAGAACTCTATGAATTGAAGGCAGACATAGAGGAGTTCGAATTGCGGATGCGGTAGGATAGGAGGAGGAGACGAATGCGTGAATTGCCCATGAAGAAGGCAAAGGTGAAATGGCCAGTCAGGGAGCTGATGGTCAGAAGACAGCGTAGGCTGTTGAGAAAATGCTTGAGGTATGCTGAAAACCTCAAGGCCACAGAGGAAAAGGTAATTTATGTTTGTTGGCCAGAGACTGGGAGAGGTCTCGATGATTGGGATGATGAAGAGGACGAATTGGGATCGGATGAGGATCTCAAGCACTGCCAGGAGGGAAGAGCGGAAGAAATTCCAGATTGCCATGAGGGCAATGAGTTGAGATCAGTTGGGGATCTCACGGACTGTCAGGAGGACAGTCGAGGAATTTCACATTGCCAGGAGGGCAATGATGAGAGATCACTGAGGGATCTCGAAGACTGCTAGGAGGGCAGTGGAAGCATCGAAGACTGCCAGGAGGGCAGAGATTAAAATGCGAGACTAGCTGAAAGTCTCATGGGCTCTATGGAGAGTTCAATTCAGCAAGGAATGCTGATGAAGATGGGATCGGTTGATCTCATGGTTTGCCAGGGAAGCAGCGGAAGCATCCCATATTTCCAGATGGGCAGGGATGAGTAGATGAATTTGGATCAGCCAGAGGAGCTGACAGAGCAGATGAGACTGTATGATAGTCTCATAAATTCAGAGATGGACTTGGATCAGCAGATGTAGCTAACAGCGATGGAAGAGAAGGATGGTATTCTAATGATTGGGGGAATTGGGATATTCCTACCATCTACCCAAGAGCAGGCATAAAATTCTGTTGCAGATGATACAGCAACAGCAGATGAACAATCATCTATGACTGTCAGAAAAGAAGAAAAATGGGAGTAGACTTTGGAAGCTGCCCAAGAGGACAAAGAAGAGGATGAGCATTCTGAGGAATGGTTCAATAATTTTGGCCAAGAAGCTGAAAAGAAAGAAGTTGTAGCACTGAAGCTAGCAGCGAAGGAAGCCGAAGAGCAGGTATGTAAAGTTATCACTCCATGGGAGATGGAGCTAGAGATGCTGGAGGATTGGTTGAACAATCCAAGGCCAGCAAGAGAACTGATAGAAGTTGAGCTGTCAGAGAAGAAGATGAATGAGCAGCAGGTCAGTCAAGAAGAGACTGCAGAGCTGAAGTCTGCAGCAGAGTGGCAACTTGAGGCCACAGATGAAGATGAAGAGGGAGGCATGGGAGATCATGATGATCTGCCCATGTGTCAAAAATTTTTGCAGCTAAGGAGACTGCATGAGCAGGACCATCCACTGGAGCAGCTGGATGAAGTGATAGAGCACATCAGGGAGTTGATGTTGAAGTCAGCAGACACCGCCAGCAGGGAACAGCTGGGTATAAGGAAAGAAGAAGCAGCAACAGCAGCAGTGTAGCAAAAGCAGTAGCAGCAGGAAGATGGAGCGGATGAATAGCTCCAAAGGTTTATTTGGCATCCAGGAGGATTTCCAACAGCTCAGAGGGGAAGCTCATGAGAAGGAGCTCATGATTTTTGCAGCTGTGGAGTATGATGCAGGAGCATCTCTCGATGCAGCCAGTCAGCCAGCCAACCACGTCAGCGCGCACGCATTCAAAGGCTGAAGAGAGGCGCAACCTCATTTTGAATTTGAAATTCAATGTAATTTAATGTGCTTAGGCTGTTGAGCATGGAAAGTTGTGCCTTTGTGCAGGCATTAGATAGGATCAGCTTTAATGCTAGATCGACTGAGATCTAGTTCTGGATAGCAGACTAGACAACCATTGATTGTAATTTATTAGGGTAGGTAAATCCTGGAGGGAAGCGCTCGATGAGCACCTCAGGTAAAGGAGATTTTAGATCTCATTTTGAGTTAGTGGAGTTAGACGAGTCGAGATAGAGGAAGTTGTAGGAGAGAAGAGCCAATGAGAGCTCAAGAACACCATTTGTAAAATACAGGCATTTGCCATTTTAATATAATCAGAAGAAGTTTTTCCTGCATGTCATTCTGTGTTATATGGATGTCTGTTAGTGTTCCTTTTATATAGTGAATGTATGTGTGTGAATGAATTTTGCAGGAGTTTTGTTTGATTTCAGGGTTGAAGGTCTTTGAGGCTTCATACCAGGAGGGTGTGACAGAACGTTGAGGGTTCTAAGAGCCGTGCACAGGAGGGTGCACTTATGAACACTACGGGGTTCAAACAAAGACGTGCTGAGGCACAAGAGACTGAAGTCAACAACTCAGGAGGAAGACCTCAAGGTTGCTTAACACCTTGGAGGCAAGGCTGTGTATGAGAAAACACAGTTGCAGACAGAACTTTGTTGTAAGTTCTGGGCGAGCTTTGCCAGGAGGGCATTGAGTAAGTGCAAAGGGTGCACAAGAAAGAATAACTACTAAACGTTTTGTGGGGAAAGGAACTCTGCCAGAGGGGCATAGAGGTATTGTGCAGACAACACAGGAGAAGACACTCCGCCAGAAGGGCGTCGAGGAAGTGTGCAGACATGCACAGAAGTGAAGAGAACTCTTTGAGTTCTGGGTTTAAGAAAGAGTCCACTGAAGGACCTTCACTGGGTTGCTGAATATCCAGAGAGTCTCAGCAAGAGGTCGCTTGAGCAGAAGGATAACCAGGAAGGTATCCATTTCATTCTCCATCTGAGGGAGAAGAAGAACAAAATCCCCCCAAGAGGTCTGATTGGTTGTGAAAGCTCAGAAGAGATAGCACTTTAATACGGGAAGACTCTGCAGAGACGCAAGAGAAAAGAATCCTTAGAGGGTTCAGGAGGAGAAGAAAGCTCAGGAAGGGTAGCGTTGTATACGCGTGGCGAGGCTCGTGGTTGTGGAGCTCGCAGAGGAACAGACAGAGGTCGAGGCCTTTGAAAGATTAGAATTCTTCCAAGTGTAGGACTAAAGAGCGTCAAAGCTCGGGAGGAGCAACATCGGGTGTTGGATTAGCCGATAGAATCTGGACCATTGGTTTTCAAGTCCAAGGAGCAGCTAGAGGAGAGTACACAAGGAGAACAGATCTGGGTCGTTAGATCTGGGGTAGATACCCGACAACCGTCGGATCTGTAGGAAGTTGCATGGAGGTTAAGCCTTCGTGAACAGCAGGAGAGAATTCCCGACATGAGGAGTGATCATCGGGATATCAGGGACATAAAGAACATGAGGAGAGTCCCTCGGCATCAGAGGTCGCGAATTTGCGAGGTTAATTTGGACCGTTCGTTGGGAGCGGACGCGTGTCACGAGATTACCCACATCGGGTATTCGGGCATCGGAGGTTGGAAGAGGAAGCCATTCGACTTCATGAGCAGCGAAATGGCGAGAAGATTGTAGCTGTCCATCTGAGGAGGACAGGTGGGAGAGATCGGAGAGATCTCGTGAACTCGGGAGTTTGCAGGATAAAGGCCCAAGTATTGGGTGTTCAAAGTCGCGAGGCGCGAGGACGTGAGGCGGCGGAGGAGTGAGAGGATCGTAGCCGTCCATCTGAGGAGGACAGGTGGTAGAGAACGAAAAGATCTCGTGAACTCAGGAGTTCGTGAGTGGAAGAGCCAAGGATTTAGTGTTAAAAGTCGTGAGACGCAAGGTCACGAAGTCACGAAGTGGCGAGAGGATTGTGACCGTCCATCTGAGGAGGATAGGTGGGAGAGATCGAAGAGATATCGCGAACTCGAGATTTCGCAGGATAAAGGCCCAAGTATCGGGTATTCAAAGTCGTGAGGCGCGAGGACGCGAAGCGGCGAGGAGGCGAGAGGATCGTAGTCGTCCATCTGGGGAGGACGGGTGGTGAGAGATCGAGAGATCTCGCGAACTCGGGAGTTCGCAGGTTGAGAGCCCAAACATTGGGTATTCAAAGTCACGAGGATGCGAGGAGGGAGGAGGAGATAGTTGTTGGATCCGGATCGTAAGAGGATCGTTGGATCCGCACGTGGGATCGTGTCTCGGGACCTCGTAAGAAAAGGTTGGAGAAATTTGCCACGGGGATCGCGAGGTTGTGAGAAAGCGATATCCCGACAGCTGGAGGATAGTGTGGGCCATAGCAGAGTCGGCGAGTGGAATACAGGTGGCACGAAGCCTCGGGATCTCGCCGCGAGAAGTCCCGAAATATTGGTGTTCGGATTCGCGAGTAGCGAAGTGCCGAGGAGCTGAGGTTCGTGTGGACGCGTGTCAGAGAATAAGGTGGGACCGCGCGGTCTACGGGTAGACACACGTTGCTTGGAGATAGGAGTCAACACTCCGTTGAATTCTCGCAACTCGGGAACTCATGGAAGAGGAAGGTGAAGACTCAACGATTCAACTGGCGAGGTTGCGATCTGAGCCTGGAGGCTAGTGCGTGAAGAAAAAGGAGCTCATCGGAGAATCGGAACTCAGGAGTTGGAGAGTACAGTGACTCTCAACAGCGGAAACGTCGAAACCCCAAACCCCGATACAGAGTCGGGGATAACCACAGTCGAGTGCTGAAGGCCGAGGAAGGTAAAGAAGGACCTGTGGATCTGGGTAAGATTTCATCAGTGATTCCTGAGGGAATCCAAGGAGCCACTGAAGGCTCAGAATTGAGAATTTGAACGATCCTGTGTTAGCAGGCGGGGTTGTGACTTCACGTCTGCATCACAAATCACTCGTCACTTGGACAATTTTCATGGAAGAAATGATAGCACACTATGAGGATACAAGGAGCAATACCTTCTTTAGCCAATTGATAAATCTTAAGCAAAATGGTTTGGTTACCAAGCACATTGAGAACTTCTAAAGATTGAATATAAAGGTAACCAATATTCTAGATGAGCACTTGATTGATGTATTCATAGGAACTTTAAAGGATAACATTCAACATGAGGTTCGCCTTTGGGAACCCAAATCATTGGAGAATGCATTTAAGGTGGCAAGAAAT
>ML793956.1:459167-477990 GCA_009831015.1 Picea engelmannii
AGCGAGGAAATGTGGAGTATTTGTGAGTTGGTCTTAAAGGGACGAATCCAAGCAAGGCCAAGTGGATTGAGGTTGGAAGGGTGAGGGAACTATACCCTCATCTTCACATAGACTGAGATAGTCTTTTAGAGGTCCAAAAGCTTTCCAATGGGGAGGTGTGATCAGGGGATCAAATTTTGCTCAATTTTCAAAGTGCTCAGAATGTGACGAAAACAGTTCCATTGCATCCGTCTCGTCTTCTTGATTCCGGCGGTATATTTACTTTCACAAACGGAGTCCGTATGAAGGAGTTATCGCGATCTGTCTTCCAAGCCAAACAGGCAAAATTTTGGATGCTGACTGTACCTGTCCGTATAGTCTGTACGGTGATGTGGCAGGGTCGTACCATCATGATGACATGGAAGTTGGATGATGTGGCACATTTTCATTGGTCGATTGTTGGCAAATATGGTGTTGACACGTGTCATTGGATAGTCAATGAAGTGAGGACACGTGGCCCAATTCATTGGCGTCATGTGTCACTCATTGACTGGTTATTGGGTTCATGTGTAAAATGTAATGGAGGCCGTGGGGTTCGACCCCCGGACCTCTCACACTATACAAAGCCTTCGCCAACCTTCACTAACCATCATGCCGTTTCTTGTTTTATATGTCAAAAGGATTTCATTTAAGTTTGGTCGTAAGATTTGAACGAAAAGGGGGCGGGCCGGGGCTAAGCCCCGACCCATGGTTCCATAGCATAACACATATAACTGTGTGTTAATACCCGCGCGCAAACCACATATTATATATGTAATAACCTTTGATATGACCACCGTATATGAATGGTGCGGTTGTAATATTTATGCGCGCGGATGAATGTTATAACAAAACCAAAGTTTAAAACTATATATTTGTATGTGCGCGGGGTTGGAATATAACCCATGAGTTTTGTATTTAACCAATGGTTTAAAACGCGCGGTTTCAACGGTTATGGTAGTTTAACTACTATTTCGCCTAGTCCCAGGGTTCTATGCGCCATGTGCCCAAGTGCCGAGGCGGTTAGGGGCTGGCGCACCCTTAACTGTCCTACAGTTTGTACCGGTGCGCGGTTGCATACGGGACTGAGTTTTTACGCTTAAATGAGCGTGTGAGCCAGGTTTGTGCAAGAGGGGTGCGAATTGTAGAACCAGAGACAACAAAGTTGAAGAGGGAGACTTCAAGGAGGCTAACTTCTTCATTTTTCGACCGTTTCAGGTGTCGAAAGAGCCCAGACAAGGGTTTTGGGACGCTGGGAAGCCATTGGAGCAGTCAGTTTGTCATTTTGAGCATTGCAAGGCATGTTTTTGAGCACTTTGAGCAATTTAATAATAATGATTCATTGGAAGCTGGACCAGGAGATGTAGCCCGGAGAGGGGTGAACTCCTTTATCAAGTTGTTGTGTTTATGTGTTGATGTTCATTGTTTATGCTGCTGTCTATGTGTATTTTGCATAAGTAATCCTTAATTTATGTGTTGCAAATTGATCCTGTTGCTTTAAACACATAACATTTCACTTGCAATAAGTTTTCAAGTTTTTCAAGTCTTCTTCAATTTTAGATCAATATTATTGGTAGTTGTGGTTAGTTGGCCTAGGATAATATGGATAGGTCCTAGAGATAGTTGTGACTAGTTTACCTAGAAGAATTAAATTTTCCATCTCCTAGATGAATATGCATCCATTGTAGTGGTAGTTGTGCCCAAACGACATAGGAAAATATGGATTTTTTATCAAGTAGGGTGAACATTCATAATTCCTCAATTTGATAGATATGGATCTATCCTAATGGAAGTTGTGCCAACCTAGCTTACAAAATCATCAATATTGTGGATGATGTGAATTGAGATACTTTGCATTTCCAAAATAATTGTACTATATTGTGCATATTTGATGTAGGAGCATGTCAAGACATTTTTAGTATGATAAGGCCACATAAAGGAGAAGTTAAGAAGAAAGTGTATATTGAAACTAGGGAGAAATAAAGTATGTGCAACAAGGGTTGAGAAATAACATGTGTGACAAAATTAAAAGACATAAACGCTAACCCTATAATTTGGAAAGATCGAAAGGTGAGGCCATGCAATGTTGAGTTGGAATTCCAACTTTACAAGGATATAAATTTCACATCTAAACTTCATTTCGATTGTCTTTACATAGTTATAAAGATCTTAACAAGATTTACAATGTGGAAAGCTATCTCAATCACCTTCCAACTATTTTGGGCTCCGAAAAATGATGGGAAGGATCCAAAACGAACTCTAAAAGTCCAAGATCCAAATATTACCAAATTCAAGATATGTTTGTTAGGATATTTAGACACTTAGGAGCTAGTTAAGATCCACTTGGTCTAATGTGTCATTAGGTAAAAGTGTGTTTCTTTAGTATGAATTAGTAATAATTTGTAGTTAGGAAATCTGATAGTCACGATATGTTCCCGACATAGAGTGATCTAGTGGTTCATATTCTCCTCGATCTTAACGACCATTGATCTATGTCTTAGCACCCGATTGGTCCATAATCTATATTTAAAGGGCATGGAAGGTCATTTGTCGATGATCGATTGTGAGAAAATCTTTGTAATCTTTTTCTTTTGCATTAATAAACTACTCCAAGTGGTCGCGTTGGTTGGGGTCGTAGATGCTTCCCCGTAGGGGTTTTACCACGTCAAAACATCAGTGTGTTGATATTTGATCTGGTTGTGTGTGTAGTTACTGAATGTGTTCATCCTTTGTTGGAATATCTATTTTGTCGAACATGCTATTAGAGCCTATTTGAAGACCCACTCATGTTGTAGATCGAGATCATGAAACCGAGTTGACTCATCTCCATTTTTGTCATTTCCGTACATTTCGGGGCTGAGAGGATTGTTCCATTGCATATGGAGCACTCGTTTCAGTCATGAACACTTTTGTTTTCACTCGAAAAGGTTTTCATTTTCCCATGATACATCCATTTCAGTCAAATTCGGAGGTATAAAACCTAAATACACATTTTTAAAATTTTTGCAGAGTATTAGTTTGGTTTTATTTCATTTTTATATTATTTATTTCTAGGTTGCTACTCTTTTAGATATGTTTATGCTCTTTTCCCCGTGCCCTGTGTGATCTCGGAAAATTAGAAACATATAGGAAAAGGTGCATCTTCCAGGTAAGATAACCGAGATCTAACCCTTGTTGTCATCGATAAGAGACATTTTTTTCTTGTGTAAAAAGATTTTTTTTTTATCACGCTCTCCAAAGCCGACAACAACAACAACAACAAAAATCCTCTTTCTAAACAATACATTATGTTTTTCTAGACCATTTGGTTAAAAGTTGTCTTATTAAGTAAGAGGTCTTGAGTTCAAGTCTCTCTTTTTGTAACGTTTTTTTAAAAAGTTCATGCTAAAATTGTAATGTGTATTTCACTTCAAAAATAAAAGTGAATCACTATAAGTAGTTTTAAAATTTTATTTTAGAGTTATTTATTTTGCATGCAACTTTTATTTTATAAAGTAACTTCATTGTAAAAGTGATCCCTACTTCTATTTATAAAAGTGGGTCACTTCATAAGGCAACTTACACCACTACATGGTCCTTTGGTTACCGTTTATGCCTTTTTAAAAAAGAGAATAACTCTCACATCCAAAGTCCGTTTTCAGTGTCGTTTTTTTTTAAATAGCCTAAATTTTTGAGATATTTCCATCCAGATCATCAGTTTAAGTTTTTAAATCCATATTACCTACATATTTAATATGGATTATACAAGTAATCTCTTTCTTACCAGCACCAACTACTTCCAATGGAAATCCCATATGGAGGATTTATTAAGAAGTAAAGTCTTGTATCAGATTACCTTGGGAAAGGAAACAACACCCACTGATGATGATAAGAAATTCAAATGGGATAATAGGAATGACGAAGCTAGTGGATTAATCAAAATGTCCATCTCTCCTAATTTAAGGTTCCACCTTTAATCAATTGATCAACCCAAAGAAGCTTGGGACAAGATTGAATATGTGTTTGGTAAACACAATATTATTCGAGCACAACAGTTAGAAAATAAGTACTAACTTTAAGTCCAAATGATTTTTCTTGCATTGAATACTATCTATCTAAGTTTAAAACACTTAGAACTTTATGTGAAAAATGTAATATAAAGATAGAACAAGATCGTTGCATCTATCTTATTATTTCTAAGCTAGGTAGTGCATATTATGTGTTTGTATCTACCTTTTATGCCATGCAAGAGGCTCTAGGGAAAGCTTATAAAAAAACAGTCTTGAGAACTTTTGTGATCCTTTTATTAGACAGCAAGATAAGCTTATACAAATTGGAGTCATCAGCACTACAGGTACCTCCAACAAAGACTTAGTCGTCCATCAGAAAGATAAACACAAGAATCCCAAGAAGAAACATCCTTGCCACATCAACAAGCAAATATAAGGGTCCCAAACCCACTCAAATAAATTCCACTCCTAATGGTGGCAAAGGAGAAAAATATAAAAGTAAGAAGACTGACATGCATTACAACTTTTGTGATAAAGATGGTCATGATGAGTCCAAATATTTCTAGAATATGGTAGCTTTAGAAGAAGCAATTAAGAAGCAAAATATTAGTATTGATTCTACTTCTTCTTATTATTCTCATGGACATGCACTTTATGCTTCTAGTTTCTCCTTCAATACAACTTTTACTTCTTCTTCTGATGAGTGGCTTATTGATTCTGGAGCATCTTATCATATGGCTAAGGATAGAGATATATTTTCTGCTCTAAATGAATGTAACACCAAGAAAATATTTTTTGGTGATGATAGATCTCTTAGTGTTGAAGGATCTGGAACAGTCAAAAGTAGAAAATAGTCATTTCAATGATGTATTATGTGTTCTAAGTCTTTCTTCTAACCTTCTATCAATATATCAAATCACTCATTTAGGTGAAGGTAAAATCGTAGAGTTTTCACCTCCCCAAGTTGTAATCAAGGATCTAAAAGATCCTAAGCATGTTATTGCAACTGGAATTGTTGATGATATTACTAGGTTGTACAAGTTTGACAACTTTGGGTCATCATCTTTTTCATTAGTTTTTGTTGCTCATAGCGATGACTTAAGCAAACTTTGGCATGAGCGGTTTGGTCATCTAAACTATCTCTCATTGCAACAAATATATAATCAACAGATGGTGATTGGTCTTCCTCTTGTTTCATGCAAATATGGTGTTTTTGCCAGTTGTGTTCTTGGAAAACATCATCGGGACAATTTTGACAAGTGTGCCTCTTAGCACACCTTGGGCCCTTTGTAGCTTGTTCACAATGATTTGTATGGTCCACTCTCTTCTCCTTCTTTTTATGGGTGCAAGTATTTATTAATTTTCATTGATGACTTTTCCATACGTACTTGGGTTTACTTCTTAAAACTTAAGAGCGAAGTTTTTGACAAGTTTTTGGCCTACAACGCCCTTGTAGAAAAGCAATTTAAACATCAAATTCAAAAGTTAAGAACAGATAATGGAGGTGAATATGTGAACAATAATTTTACAAGTTGTTGCACTACACAAGGAATCCAAATGCAACACATTGTTCCATATACACCACAACAAAATGGTGTTGTTGAGAGAAAGAACTGCACATTAAAAGAAATGGCTAATTGTATGATCCAATCTAAGGGATTAAGTCTAAAGCATTGGGAAAAAGCAATCAAATGTGAAAATTACATATTAAACTGCACTCCCACAAAGGATCTTAAAAATATAACATCGTAAGAAGCTTGGACTAAAATTAAACTAGATGTAAGTCACTTCCGTGTATTTGGCAGTATTGCATGGGATCACATTCTTGATGAGACAAGGAAAGCATTGCAGCCTAAAAGTGAGAAGTGTATATTTTTTGGTTATTTTGAAGATGTCAAAGATTATAGACTTCTTCAACCACATTGTAATGAAATTATTATTAGAAGAGATGTTAAATTTGATGAAAATAGTTTGGCTCACGAGCCTAATTCGACGATTGTGCCTTCTTTGACCTGCGAGCCATCTTCGACGTTTGTGCCTTCTTCTGTTCTTATTATGGTTTCTTCTTCATATGATGACAGCGAGGATGAAAATTCACCTCTTCCTTCTCACCTTCCTCTAGATGAGTCCTTTGAACCTGAACCAGCACCAGATCCACAACTTCCTAGATGGGTTTGTTCAACACGAGAAGTAGTTGGTGATCTTGTCGGTGATCCTTCATATCACTGTTAGACACGTTCATAGCTCTAGCAAGCCTCTTCTCTTTTGGCTCAAGTTTCAGAGACCCATGATCCAGATAGATTTGCATAAGCTTCAAGTCATCCAAATTGGGATACAACAATGAATGAAGTGTATCGTTCTTCAATGGCCAACGATACTTGGGATCTTGTACCTCTTACAAAAGGAAGAAAACTTGTCAGATGTAAATGGGTCTACAAAAATAAGTATGCATATGATGGAAGTGTTGAAAGGCATGCAAATCAGTTAGTTTCCAAAGGATTTTCCCAAGTTGAAGGAATTGACTATAATGAAACCTTTTCCCCTGTAGTCAAAATGAATTCCAACAACCTTGTTCTTTCCCTTACTCCCTCACATAAATGGGAGGTCCATCAGATGGATGTTAAATCCGCCTTCTTACACAGAGATTTGCAAGATGAAATATACATGGAACAACCTCCTGGCTATGTTCAGAATGAATCTACCCTTGTTTGCCACCTTAAGAAATCCCTTTATGGTCTTAAGCAAGCTCCCCGACCTTGGTATACCAAAATGGACAAATTTCTTATTGACACTGGATTCTCTAGATGCCATTTTGATCCTATTATCTATACCAAGAAAGTAAGAAGCCATCTCATAATCCTTTTTCTTTATGTTGATGAACTTATCCTTACTAGTAGTGACTCAAAACTTTTAAATCATGTGAAAACCAATCTTAAGAAGAAATTTGAAATGACAGACTTAGGTTTTTTGCACTATTTTCTTGGCCTCCAAGTTTTGTAAACCAATGAAGGAATTTGTCTTTCCCAGTCTAAGTATGCTCGTGACATTCTTCGTCGCTTTCACATGGATGATTGTAAACCATCCCCTTCTCCCTTCCAGTCTAGATTCAAGCTTACTGCCACCTGTACTTCTCCCGAAGTTGATGCCACCCTGTACTGTCAGTTAGTTGGTAGCCTCTTATACTTGACACATACCTGTCCTGATATTTCCTTTGTTGTTGGTCTTGTTGCCCGATATATGCAAACACCCCATGAAAGCCATTGGAAAGTAACTAAAAGGATACGTCTCTATGTTTGTGTTACAGTTCAATTCAGGATACATTACAATTCAAGGGGGACTCCTTTATTGGTTGGTTTCACTGATTCAGATTAGGTCGATGACCTTGATGATCGGAAGTCTATTGTAGGTTATATTTTTAGCCTTGGTTCAGGACCTGTCACTTGGGCCTATAAGAAACAATAGGCTATTACACTTTATTCAGGAGAAGCAGAGTATCGAGCAATGGTAAATACAAGTCAGGAAGCCTTGTGGCTTCGACAGATCCTTTTAGAGTTTGGATTCCAGCAACAACATCCGACCAACCATTGGTGCGAAAATCAGAGTGCCATCAAGCTCGCCAAAGACCCAGTTCAACATTAGCACAACAAGCACATCGAGATACACATGCACTTCATCGGAAAGCTCATTCATGATCAAGTTATTGAAGTTCTCTTTTTCCCTACAAAAGATCAAGTTGCAGACATTTTCACAAAGTCTCTTATAGAAATGATTTTTTCCAAACTTCGATCTATGTTAGGGGTTCAAGAAGTTTTCATTAAGGGGGGATAGGCTCTAATGCCTCCTTTCTTCTCCTATTGTGTCACTATTGTAAATCCTTCAATCCTATCCCAAGTTGTTCTTAAGGGGGGGTTTTAGGATATTTAGACACTTAGGAGTTAGTTAATATCTACTTGGTCTAATGTGTCATTAGGTAAAAGCGTGTTTCTTAGTGTGTTTCTTTAGTATGCATTAGTATGCATTTGTAGTTAGGAAATCTGAGGGTCATGATATGTTCCTGACATAGATTGATCTGAAGGTTCATATTCTCCTCGATCTTAATGGTCATTGATTCATGGCTTAACACCCGATTGGTCCATGATATCTATTTAAAGATCATGGAGGTTCATTTTCCGATGATCGATTGTGAGAAAATCTCTTGTAAAATCTCTCTGTAATATTTTTCTTTTGCATTAATAAATTTCTACAAGTGGTAGTGTTGGTTGGGACCATGGATGTTTCCTTGTAGGGGTTTTACCACGTCAAAACATCGGTGTGTTGATCTTTGATCTAGTTGTGTGAGTGGTTACTGAAGGTGTTCGTCCTCTGTTGGAATACCTGTGTTGTCGAACAATGTTTGGAGTTGACCCCAAATAATCACATATTCATCACATGTAATCATGGTATTAAAGAAAGAAGGAAATTGGTGCATGTGTCCTTATTTTTGGGCTCTCAATAAGATGACCATCAAGGAAAAATTTCCACTTCCCATTATCGATGATATCTTGGAAAAGATTCATGGAGGAAAGGTCTTCACTAAACTAGACATTCATTTAATATATTGCCAAATATAGATGAAGAAGGAAGACACCCCTAAGATATATTTTTGCACACATGAAGGTCATTTTGAGCTTTTAGTTATGCCATTTGGACATTGCAATGCTCCATCCACATTTCAAACCCTCATGAAAAATATTTTTCATCCCTTCCTTTGCAATGTTGTGTTTGTATTATTTGATGATATATTAATCAACATAAAAATTTGGGAGTCCCATATCAAGCATGTTGATAAAGCCTTATAGCTCTTGCATGAACACTATTTGTTCCTCAATCATTCTAAATGCACTTTTGGGGCTAAATAAGTTGAATGATTACGTCAAATTATCAATCAATATGGGGTGACAGTAGACCCCAAGTAAATTGTGACTTTAAAATATTGGCCCTGCGCCAATACCTTGAAGAGCTTGTGTGGGTTCTTAGGAAATATGAGATACTATAGGAATTTTGTGAAAAATTACGAAAATTTCTACTCCCTCGATAGATCTACTAAAAAATAATGGTTTTGTGTGGAGAAAGGATATTGAGTAGGCCTTGTCAACATGAAAGGATTCCATGTTCTCTTATGTAGTCTTATTAGTGACAGATTTCTATACTACCTTTTTCTTGGAAAGTGATTCCTCATACAAAGGGCTTGGTGTGGTCTTGATGCAAGAAGGGTGTCGCTTGGCATTCACTAGTAAGAAGTTGTGTGATAAAAATTAAGGATAATACATCTATCAGAAAGTGTTAGGGTCCTAACCTAACCCCTTATATATAGGTTTATATGTATGGGGGACATATTAGAAAATAAGGCCTAAGTAGCAGTTGCAAAGTAGTAATTGCAAGAAGGCTTACTAGAAGGTTCCACATACTAGAAAGCTCATTCTCTAGAATGTTCCTAGGAGGTAGATAGAACTATATAAAGAAGTAGAATAAATTAATGAGATGTCCTGTGATGTATATTGTAATTGGAGATCTTTTCAATTGGAGGTTTCCCCCTTGAAGAGGAAAGTAAACATTGTTCTCATCAATAAAGGTATAACATTTTGTGGTATTTTGGTTATTTATTGTAACACCTCGTTTTCCCCCAAGACTTTTGTAACACCCCAAGGCCAAGCCCCTATTGAATTGTAATTATGTTTGTAGGCTGGTGAGCCAAGTGTTTATAAGATGGAAGACTTATGTGTTTATTAGGCTAGAGAGCCAGATGCTAAGGCCAATGAGCCTAATTTTGTATATGTAAATACTAACATCATTAATAAAATTACATCACTACGTGTAGACCCTCCATGAAGAAATATTTATGGGGGAGTAAGATCCACTAGGTAGGGTAAGGGAAGGGGCTAAGTGTATAGGATTAGGGGATAAGCTAAAGGGCTTACCTCTAAAGGAATAATATTTTATTATTCTTTCCTATAGGCTAAGGTTGGACATAATCTATGTTGTCCTAAGCTCCTAGGGAAGGGCAATGAGTGTTAAGTGGAGCTTGTGCAGATTCGGGAAGACATGTGTCAACCTAGGTACATGCAGTTATAGTTGGGAAAGATAGCTCATTGGGGGTTCCTCTCACAATTCTCACCATCCTCACGATTCTCGTGAGAGTCGCCACTCTGCAGGAGGTCATACTCCTCACTGATGCACACACACACTCATGCACTGAGCATGACCTCCATTATCGACCTCTGAACAAGCATGCACTTGGGGAAACCTACAGTCATACTTGATTTATCATGTGTATTTCCTGTGAATCCCAACACACCTGTATTTTCTGAGCCCGTGTTGTGTCTTAACGGTTGGTTGTTGTTGCCAACGCAGTTTCGTGGTTGAGCATGGCTTGCTGCCATATTCTATGTCCTTACCCATTTTTTGTTGTTTCCATCGCCTTTCCCGTGTGTTGAGGAGTGAGAGTGAATAAATAGGTTGTCAGGATTGTGAGCAACTCTCTCCAGGTGAGAGAGTGTGTTGAGGAAGTGAGTTCTCATGGAGGGAGTCTTGTAGCAGCTACAATACTCTCAGACTTATGGTATAGCCTGTTGTTGAAGCCCTAGAAGGGAGGTGGATAGTCGATGGACTTGTGATAGTGAAGGTGTACACTCTTGGGGTGGGACAGGCATGTGGGGAATTATGGTCTGTGGGTTATGGGAATAAGTGGCTCCTAGGAGAAAATCTTTCCTGTTGATCTGTGTGACTTTCTTGTTGCCCTTGCCAACCCTAGGAATCCCTTTCCCGATGGAGTTTACTCCCAGATTAGGGGTGACCCACTGCTGAGCGTGATGAGCAGTGTGTTCTAAGGCTTGGAGGTTCATGGAAGGTATGCACACAGTTGGTGGTCGTCAACTAAAATATAAGTACCAATTCTTTGTTCATTTACATGATGTGTAATTGTACATGATAAATTGAAGAGTATTTCCTGTATATGTTGTTATATTTATGGTTATGTCTGTGATTACTGCATGTATGATTTTACTGTTATTTCTGCATTAATTTGTGTGATAGCATAATGTATATTATCTGTTAAATATTGGTATGTGTTATTGTCCCCTCTGCATGAATAGGTGCATGAACAAAATTATATATATATGTTTAAATTGCATTAGATAGATATGTATATAAGTATATATGAATATCAGATGTTATCTCTACTTATTCTTGTTAAGTTTTATATGTGAATATTTCCGCAAAGTTATTCAGTGGCATGTCCTGGCCTGTTGGTTTAAGGCAGGGAACTGTCACAAAATGGTATACCAGCATATAAAAAAAGATACAGTTGTTTAGGTAGTGTTATTGCTCAGTTTGTAGTCTATGTCAGGTAGCTTAAAAGTAAAGGTCAAACTGGCGTAACAGGAGCTTCCCTACCCACTATCACCTCGATGGGGGGCTCTTTCTATTCAGGGTGGCTAATCCTAAGGGAGACATCCCTAGTAATCTGGGGTATTGAAAGGAAAAGGATCAAGAGATTAAGGTTCAAAAGGTCAAGGTAGGTTTTCCCCTTCACAGATTACTGCCAATAAAGATAGTCAAAATGAAGGTATTCCACAGAACATGCACCTGTTTGTGAGACAAGGCAAATAAAACTAAAATGTGCAACAGTGGTTAGTACTTCATAAATTAATGACTATCCTTATTATATATGAGCACATATAGCAGTAATTATTGATGAAGTCAATGATTGCAAAAATTTTCTTATGGCCTATAATATCACTTATCAATAAACACTGGTAATGATATAGCATTCAATGTATAAGATTAATCCTTGAATTACCACAATGCATTAAATATCATTAATATGCTCACACACAAAGTTGTTGCATCACTATACTTGCTAGAGGGTGACGTCAGCTTTCTTCTAGGTTAGTTTTGCTAGACAATGAGGTGGACGTTTTGCTAATTAGGCCAATGAAAATAATCAAAACTTCAATGTTTATTGTTAGATGACCTAGCCACAACGTTCTATATCAAACAAGAGTTCAAAAGAGGCATGACATCATAAAAAATTAGGGTTAGTAAGTCGCTAGGGCTAGTTAGGGTTTCAAATTTTGGAAGTTTGAAAGGTTGTTTTAACACAATTGACTCAACGTTGGAGTTCTAGACTAGTGCCTTAGAGTAAATGGAGTCAAGGAGCAAGGCTAAAGTCTCGGGAGAATCTAAATTCAAAGAAAAGAGGGTTAGGCTTTCTAGTGCTGAAATGGCAGGGCCACAAAGTCAAAATCCTAAGGGGAGGAGGCTCATTCCGGTGTTGCTTAAGCAAGGCCTCATGCTCCTCCCTCTTCCCTTGAAACTCTTTGGCAAAATGGCTAGATTCAAAACACAAATCTAGGGATGAAAAGTGTTGTAGGGCCAAGGCTTTTCAAACCCTAAGAGTCAAACCCTAGGTGTAAAATCAATTAGGCCTAGGACGTCTTCTTTCTTCAATTTATGTTTCAAATCTAACTCAGAAAAAGGGGAACTAGTGTAGCAACGGCTAGGCTAGGTTCTCCTTAATCAATGGCTAAACAAGTCTTCTATCATGGGGACATGAAACAAGGACCTACTTGTGTGCTTGCTACCTAGGGTTTCAATGATTAAGAAAAATAATGTAACCATAAAAGTAAGAGATTTAACCTACAACCATTCAATTAAGAAGTTTTGCATGATAAATACACTTACAAATCAATGAAGAGCTTATCAAACCCTAGTTGTAAACCTTCAAAATGATAGAAAACACCATAAACATGCCAAAGATGATCCTCCTCAAGTGTAGCGCCTCAACTCCAAGAGCCAATACCAAGACAAAAGACTAAAAATTATCCTCTCACAAGAGAGTGAGTTGTGTTATGTTTAAAGTGAGAGGCCATGTCCTCTCTTTATATCATTCAAATGACCTTTAATTACAAAAATAGGTCATTAAAACAGCCGACAAGGCTGACTAACAATAGTTACATTATTTGTCACATTAAATTCTAAAATGTCATAATTATGAGCTAAAAGGGAGACGTCATGCCCCTTTGAGGGGGACGTTGGCCCTTTTTGGGCAAGATCAGCATCCAAAAGGCAAAACGTTGGCCCTTCTAGGGCTCCTGCAAGCTGCCACACATGCCAAATGATCCCATCACACTGCCACATGCTCCAGAAAATGTCCAGCCTACCCTGGTGGTGTCCTGTCCATCAAAGCCATCATCTCATCTGCAGTGGGTGATCCCCCCTAGGCCGATCTCTGCCAAAGTGTCCTGGTAAGGACGTCCTTCTGTCTTCTTCATGCAAGGGCTCATCATGATGTTGTCTTTCTTCTTCCATCCAGCAACCATCTGATGGGCTCTTCAGCCCCATGGAGGTCTGAACTAATCATATCCCCATGTGTATCGGTCCACTTGTACCTCTCCGTCGGGTATGGTCCTGCACATCAAAGACTGCGCCCTCCATGGGCTCATCAGTCCTCGGGATCATATCAATGAAAATCATATTTCATCATTAAAGTTGTCAAATAAATGCATGAAATCCATAACATATCATCTAAGAGCTCAAAGACATTACACAGATCTACTATACAAAGTTGAAGAAACCGATAGAATAACCTATTGGGATAATACCCACAAGATAAGGAAAGTTTCCTCAGAAGATCATTCAAGCCATGTTCTATGAGGTGATATGGTTTTAGGGATGTCCAGTCACAGTAAGACCAAGGGCAGGTATTGTCTGTGGGTGCCTTTGTAGGAGGCGAGCTGTACCTGTCATGGATGCATTTTTTCCAAGCCCTTATTGCCTTTATTTTTCTTTTATTTCTTTTCTTTATTTTTTACTTCAAGGTATGACCAGAGGACACTGCTTTGGCGTGGTGACTAGAGCTGACAGTGTTACCCACTGGTATCTTCGCAGAAATGATAAGGCTGGCTCGTGATGAGACCCCCTTTCCCTTGGCCATGTAACCAAAGGTCACTGCCCTAGCGTGGTGACCAGATAGTGGCAATGTCATACTGTTGGATACATATGAACATAATGGGACGGCTCGTGATGACACCTCCCATCCTCTTGGTTAGGTCTTGTTTTATTATTTTTCTTAGGGTCCCTTCAGTTTCTTATCGAGAGGCCTTTTATTGCCTTCTCGGGGATCCCCTGGGCGAAGCATCTCTAGGTTTTATTTCCTATGGATTTTATCTTTTACCAGCTTCTTTTACCCCCTGGGCCTTTAGCCCCTTCTTCCCACAAGACAAAGTGTAACCCTCAAAGGTCATCCTAATGGCCAGACTAGGGGAATGGGATAGATGAGCGGGGTATAAGATGTAAAATGATAAAATGGTGGGAGCGAACAATGGCTTTGCAAATCCTCCTTGGTGGCTAACCAAAACCCATGAATATCAACTTGCTAAGTCACCTGATCAATCACCCCGACAATGGTCAAGTGGATTAGTGTAAGATCCAATAAGTCATCAAAAATGAAAGGAACCTAATGCATATATAAGAGGGTTATAATGATCAAACATGACACATACCATGATACCTTGGACCAATTACCTCATGGAGCAAGAGTCCTCTCCGATGCACATCCAAGCCAGTGGTGATGGAAGTTGATGCTGCTGACAGGACAAATCTAGTGAAGAAGAAGAAAGATGGGCCCTCCAGGGCCATGCTCGGGTCAATCCTGCTCTCGGTACTCCATGTCTAGGACCTGTGGGCCTTGAGACATGATCTCCTAGTTATCCCTAGATATCGGGGATAACATCTGGCTCCAACTCGGGGACATGTGATAACTGTAGAGTGCATGAGAACCTCAACAATATCTAGCATAAACCTATAGACCTACTCACACTTGACAAGAAAGCATCAGCAACAAAAGGTGGGGTGGTATTGCCTCCTCGCAAAACAATACAAGCATACATATGAGATACAACAATCAAGATGCATATATAAGGGAAACAAACATTATAAAGCATACGGTATAATACACAAAAATTCCTACCTACTCATACTTACCTGTATAATCATGTCCCACCACCTTGGTGGGGTTTGAGGAGGCGTTCGCTGATGGGTAATGGGCACCTTCTTCCTTCTAAGGTGGAAAAATAATAAGAGTTATCTACTGATTCCATTCCGACCTTGAAGGGTCTGAGCCATGATTGTATACTTCCTTTTACATTAGTAGGCTCTCCTTTCTGAATATCCCACATCCATACTAACTCTCCCTCCTTGTATTTTCGGATCTTGCGTTTTTCAGTTTCTTGAAGAACCCTGGTGTATTGTACTGAGGGAGGTGGGTGGGCTTCTGGAGTAAAGGTTTCTTGTTGGGATGGATGTATCTACACATCGTCTTCATTCTTTGGCATTTTCAGTATTTTGACCGTCCCTACCTCTTTACTTTGAAATTGGTCTAGAAGTTGTTTATATTCTTCTTTCTTGGGCCACTCAATCTGGTAAAAGTCTTCTTCCGTAGCGAAGGGCATATCTTCTGGAGAGTATTCTTGAAGAGTTTGTATCACATATTTTTGCAGTTCACTCTCAGCAGGGGCAACATCATGTACATGAGTTCCAATTAGTGGTACGTTGAGTAATCGCCCAATTGTCCCATCCTTCAAAGGTAATCGAAAAAAGGTGAGATCCATATCAAGGGACCCGCCTATCATTACACCAAACTTTCTAGAAAAAAGCATTCCCCACACATCTGAGACATCAAAAACTATAATATCTATTCAGACTGTCTTCTCGGGGAACTCCTTCAGTTGTACTTTGATATTTTCAATTACACCATGTGTGGGTATATCTTTGGATTCAAATCCACACACGTTTCTGTAAGGCCTGGTTACCTTTAGGCCCATCTGCTGCATGAATTTGAGAGACATCATGTTTGCACTAGCACCTGTATCCAGCATGCAGTTGTTGAGATATTTATTGTTCATTGCAAGAGTCATGAAGAAAGGAGGATTTTCACCGTAGTGGATTCTGAAATGATTTGCTTGTAACATAACTAGGGGGTCCACAGGCTCAGCCATTCCTGAAAAAGAAGTTGTTGAAGCGTTCTTTAATGGAAGGGATCTTAATGGATTCTTTTATAGGAACATTCACATGCATTTTCGACAAATCTCCTTCAAGGTCAAAACCAAGGGTAATCTTGTCAGCTTTGTGATTTTTAGGAGGAGGAGCTTCAAAAGATTTCGACTGATCACTTGTAGATTGGCTTGGGTTCCTTCTCCGATACACTTGGAATTCCTACTTCTTTAGCTTCTCTCATGATTCTTGATCCAAGTTGTTGATTATTGCTAATATTGTTGTTCGAGCTGCTTCCTTCAGGGCTTGTTGATGTTCTGCATCAGTGATGTTTATCTGAGGGCAATCTGAGAAGCAATCAAAGTTGTTGACTTGTTGTTGGCTGGCGTTACATGGACACTCGTTCTCCCAATGTGCTTCACTGCACTCCAGACACAAGGGATTTTCATCCACAGCATTTGCAGAGGCCAAAGTATTTGGGACTTCATTTTCATTCTTCATTTTGTAATTTTGATTTCCCTTTTGGAATGGCCCTTTGAAAGGAGGTCTGGGTGCCTGGGTCTGGGACTTCTCAAGTCTCACGATCCGGTTCATTATCCTCTTGATTCTTCATGATTCTATATACTGAAGCTTGTAGCTTACCGATACTGGTGCACAGATCCGAAGCAGGCTCAGCATTGTGGACTGTTTTTTGCTTAATATCTATTTTCCCCCTAGGGTTGGCAAAAGGCTCAATCTTGGACGAAAGAAGATTTCCTTCAATATTTGTTGCAAGTTCTTGGGCTTCTTGAATGGATTGAGGGCCTTTGTCTCTGAGGAGATACCCTAACTGGCCATTGAAAGATCTAGTATAAAGGTGTACGAGATAATCATCTTTCGGATGATGGCTTGGGGGAATTCATTGGAGCAAGGCTTCAAATATGGTATGAAACTCCTGAATGGATTCATTTTCACGTTTGGAAATGCCATATAGTCGGTTGAGCAACATGTTTGGGTCTTCCTTGATGCTCCACCTTCTGAGGAAGAGTTCTTCAAGTCTATCCATGGTATTAATGCTTCCATCAGGTAGGCCAAGATACCAATGTCTTGTAGCATCATAAAGGGTAGCAGAGAAAAGATTCATGACCAAGTCTTCAACATCATCACTAATGGGGTGAAGTTGAAAAAATGCCCAGAAACTACTCATGTCCTCTTCGGCACTAGTAGCATCAGTGCCGGTGAACTTAGGCAACCATTTCTCATATTTAGGTGGCATTTGTCTAGGGTAACCAGGTATAGTTGAAATGTCTAAAGGATTGAACAAAGTAGATGACCATTGCCTTTGATTGTTGACTGGGTTTGTAGTACTGGTCTGAGAAGTAGACACGTTTAAAGGAAGTTTCTTTCCGAAAAGTGACTTGACAACAGGTGAATTAGCTGGAGGCTTCCTTATGAAAGCTAGAGGAGGGTTATTGAACCTCCTTTTGGTTTGTGGAGTCGCCAAATAGTTTCCCTGAAACTACCAAAGAATAGGGGAAAAAAAGTAGTAGAGTCACCAGGAAAGCTTGTAAGAAAAAGGTCTTTGAGGCAAGGCTTACCAAAGGTTTTGTCGTTTGAGGAAGGTTGACTCAGTGTTCCCCGGAAACAACACCAAAATGTTATCACTCAGTTTGTAGTATATGTCAGGTAGCTTAAAACTAAAGGTCAAACTGGTGTAACAGGAGCTTCCCCACCCACTGTCACCTCGATGGGGGGCTCTTTCTATTCAGGGTGGCTAATCCCAAGGGAGACGTCCCTAGTAATCTGGGGTATTGAAAGGAAAAGGATCAAGAGATTAAGGTTCAAAAGGTCAAGGTAGGTTTTCCCCTTCACAGATTACTGCCAATAAAGATAGTCAAAATGAAGGTATTCCACAGAATAGGCACCTCTTTGCAAGACAAGGCAAATAAAACTAAAATGTGAAATAGTGGTTAGTACTTCATAAATTAATGACTATCCTTATTATATATGAGCACATATAACAGTAATTATTGACGAAGTCAATGATTGCAAAAAATTTCTTATGGCCTATAATATCACTTATCAATAAACATTGGTAATGATATAGCATTCAATGTATAAGATTAATCCTTGAATTACCATAACGCATTAAATATCATTAATATGCTCACACACAAAGTTGTTGCGTCACTATACTTGCTAGAGGGTGACGTCAGCTTTCTTCTAGGTTAGTTTTGCTATACAATGAGGTGGACGTTTTGCTAATTAGGCCAATGAAAATAATCAACACTTCAATGTTTATTGTTAGATGACCTAGCCACAACGTTCTATATCAAACAAGAGTTCAAAAGAGGCATGACGTCATCAAAAATTAGGGTTAGTAAGTCGCTAGGGTTAGTTAGGGTTTCAAATTTTGGAAGTTTGAAAGGTTGTTTTAACACAATTGACTCAATGTTGGAGTTCTAGACTAGTGCCTTAGGGTAAATGGAGTCAAGGAGCAAGGCTAAAGTCTCGGGAGAATATAAATTCAAAGACAAGAGGGTTAGGATTTCTAGTGCTGTAATGGCAGGGCCACAAAGTCAAAACCCTAAGGGGAGGAGGCTCATTCCGGTGTTGCTTAAGCAAGGCCTTATGCTCATCCCTCTTTCCTTGAAACTCTTTGGCAAAATGGCTAGCTTCAAAACACAAATCTAGGGATGAAAAGTGTTGTAGGGCCAAGGCTTTTCAAACCCTAAGAGTCAAACCCTAGGTGTAAAATCAATTAGGCCTAGGACGTCTTCTTTCTTCAATTTATGTTTCAAATCTAA
>ML793956.1:479387-491164 GCA_009831015.1 Picea engelmannii
CCCTGGGCCTTTAGCCCCTTCTTCCCACAAGACAAAGTGTAACCCTCAAAGGTCATCCTAATGGCCAGACTAGGGGAATGGGATAGATGAGCGGGGTATAAGATGTAAAATGATAAAATGGTGGGAGCGGACGATGGCTCTGCAAATCCTCCTTGGTGGCTAACCAAAACCCATGAATATCAACTTGCTAAGTCACCTGATCAATCACCCCGATAATGGTCAAGTGGATTAGTGTAATATCCAAGCAGTCATCAGAAATGAAAGGAACCTAATGCATATATAAGAGGGTTATAATGATCAAACATGACACATACCATGATACCTTGGACCAATTACCTCATGGAGCAAGAGTCCTCTCCGATGCACGTCCAAGCCGGTGGTGATGGAAGCTGCTACTGTTGACAGGACAAATCTGGTGAAGAAGAAGACAGATGGGCCCTCCAGGGCCATGCTCAGGTCAATCCTGCTCTCGGTACTCCATGTCTAGGACCTGTGGGCCTTGAGACATGATCTCCTAGTTATCCCTAGATATCGGGGATAACAGGTAGCATTACCCAACAGAGGTTTGAGGGTCAGGGATGTTACAAAATGGTATCGAAGCCAATGTTTCAACACTGAGCCTGTATGGGCCATGAAAGTGGAAGTTGAAGAAAAGGTTTTAGAAAGGAATTGTTGTTGAAATGAAAAAAATTGAATTTCAGATCCAAGGTTTCGACACTCAGCCTAGATGTACCATGTTAGTGGTTAACAAGAAAAATATTTTAGAGTGAATTATTGTCTAAAAGGACAAAATTCGAAGATCAGAGCATCCCTGGGTGCCAAGATAATACCTTGGTCATATTATGAAGCTCAGGAGGTATAACAGTTTATGGAATGGAAACAGATAAGGAAGCCACAACAACCGTTGTGTTGGGCCGCGAGATTTGAAATTGGGTCATAGGATCTGTTCAGGAGAATGAATACCCTTCACATTCATTAGATTTAGAAAAGATGCAGGAAATTTATCCCCTAAGTCCCTCGGACTTCATGACTTCGGAGAATTTTGTGTTATAATAAAAGGGGGCCAAAGCCCAAAGTTATGAAGTTCTGGAGAGGATATACACCACAGATCTAGGGAGAAATGCTTTACCATTGGATCAACTGAAGAAAGAACAGATCTCAGTCGTCATATTTGCACACAAGTGATTGTGAACCGTAGATCTCACAACAGTTCGAGAGATCGACGTTCGGGAGAAACAAAGTATGCCAAGGTAAAACCTTTCGAAGCTCAAAGTCCCGAAGTCTAGAGTTAATATGGACCGTTCATCGAAAGAGACACGACCTCGTTGGACCAAAATCAATCCGACACGTGGGGCCATGCATCACCACCTTAATTGTTGATAGTTGTACCATGTGGACCCCGGAAGGTAAAGTAGTTAGGAAGTTTGGATTTCGGGAGATTTGAGGAATGAAAGTGTAAAGTCTTCCGAAGCCCGAAGTCCTGAAGACCCGAAGTGACATGGCCTGCTGACATCACTAGGGATGATGTGGAAACATGGGATCTATGCCACGTTTCAGTGGGTTATGAACCTTTGGAATATAGAAACACCAGTCAGAACGTGACATGTGTCACCCATCATATTGGACCATGTGTCCACTTCTAGTATTCCACCACATGGAACTCTTCTTGAGCATGGTTAGTGGGACCCATGATGGTCACAGGGGATGCATGGCACCGATTCGTGAAGTCTGGAGACTTGGCACTCTGAAAGAAATAGTTCATGAGTTAGTGGGGGGGAGAAATATCTGAAGTGTCGAAGCCCTAAAGCCCAAAACTGGGAAGGCTAAAGTTTATCTCGGTTGTTGATCGGGAAATGACACTTGGAAATAGTTGCAGCAGTTTGGATACTTGGCACTCTAGAAGGGTTGAGAGTATGGATAGTCTGAAACTCCCAAAGACCGGAGTTATGTAGTAAATATTAGTCGTTGGATGATGGGAAGCCGAGGACTATTGATCCACCCCACTTTGCGAGTTCACCAATATGGCACTCTAGGATATTTTTTGTGATGTGCTTTGGAAATCGATGACGCCCAAAGATCTGAAGCTACTATCCACCATAGACCTTAACAGAGAATGTTTACCATAGATACAACGTCCTCCATGAAATCTTCATTCCAGGTTCTATGATGTTTATGATGTGCTGAAAGGAAAAACTATGAAGCGTGGAGTAAGCACCCAACTATTAGCACTTGGTCACAACCATGGTCATAGCGAGTTGAGGGATGAAGAAAAAAGGGCTAGCGCTTGAAAGGATCAGAGATAGAGTTGTGGGGGTTCTTGATCAACCAAGACCCACTGAAAAGAGAGTCTGATATTATTTTGTTGAATCAAATTGTTTAAGTTATTCAGGAAAATTAATAATTTTAATGGCTTGACAAAAAAGCAGTTGACTGCACATTTTACAAAGTTACCTATTGTCATAACTAGATAGGCTTGTTACCTAGTGCAAAGAAATGGAGGAGGCACATGATTATTAAAGTTCAAATGATGAAGTTAGAGGGATAGATTTCCATTTTGGAATTGAAGGAACAAATTCCAATGGGCATGGAGAAGAAGTAGATAAAGAAGGGAACATGATGAAAATCATTAAAATTTTCAAGAAGATGTCCAAATTCACCAAGCAGATAAAAAAAGGCTTATGAGAGCCAGGGAGAAACATGGAGACTTCAATATGAAGCTGATGTGGAGCCTGGAAATAATTGAAAAGAAATTGGATAAGGAAAGTGGATCCAGCAAATCAAGGAGCCATAGGTCCCTTGATGTGAAAAGGAGAGAAGGAAGTGGTAGCAGACATCACCAGCACTCCCAAAAGCATTCCCATAAGAGGATGTATAGTATTTCAATTCCATCTCCTACCAGAAAGTATAGGAGATCTGAAGTGGATGAACGGAAGGGAGAAAGGAATAAGATCAAAGCTCATACTTTTGATAGAGAGCACAAGAAAGATGAATATGCTAAGGCATGGCTATTGGGCATGAAGAAATATTTCCAACTGCAAAATTACTCTTCTCATGCACAAGGAATAATTTCCATCTATCAGTTAAAAGGAAAGGCACCCATATGGTGGGATCAGCTTGTGCAAGTGAAACACATTAGAGAGAAGAATGTTACCTAGAGGGAATTCAAGAAGCATTTTGAAAACAAGTACTTAACCAAGAGGTATTATGAAAAGAAAATGAAAGAGTTATTTGAACACAAGCTGGGAAGTATGTCCATTGATGAGTATGAAAAAATATTCTTAGAGTTGTTGAAGTATGTCCCCTTCATCAAGGATGAGACAGTTAAGAATCAAAGGTATCTAAGTGGGCTTACATCTTTCATCAATGAAAATATACAGTATGATGATCCCAAGACTATGGAAGAAACCATAAGGAGAGAAAAATGCTTATTTGATCAACAAAAAGGAAAGTCTAATTTCCAAAAATATTGGGAACACAAGAAGAAGTTTAAAAGGGAGCAGAGGTAGAAGGGGAACAAACCACCATTTTTCAGAAATATCCCTCAAGGATAGCTAGTTTTGAGAGATCCCAGGGTGGCCGAAGTAGGTGGGAAAAGGACAAGGCATCACCTATGGAATGTTCGGGTTGTAAATGAGATCCTAGGTATAGAGATTGTCCTCACAGAAGTGACAAAGTGAGAGTTATTCACAATGTTCAACAAGTAGAAATGGTAGAGGACATGGGCAGAAGAGTACGAAGGATCTATGCAGCCCTGGACAACAAGCAAGATGAGTTTCAATCACACATGATTGAAGTTGAAGGTATGATCAATAACCATGAATTTATTATTTTAATTGACTCAGGGGATAGTCATAGGTATATAGATCCTAAGGTAGTGGAAATATTTCAATTACCAAGAAGCAAGCATGGGAAATCTTGGCTAGTGTAGCTGGCTACAGGAACCAAGAGAAAGGTTGTGGAGTTGATTAAATCATGTCCAGCGGGAAGGAATGGACTGAGTACCAAGGCAGATTTAAACATATTTCCTTTGGGAACATATGACTACCTAATTGGTATGGATTGGTTAGACCAACACCATTCCATATTAGATTTCCATAACAAGGCAGTCACTTGCCTAAATGAGGAAGGAAATCATAGAACAATCCAAGGAATTCCTAGGGCAGTTACTGTCTGAGAAATATCAGCAATACAACTAAAGAAGTGTTACAGGAAGGGCTACCAAATATTTGCAGCTCATATGGAAGAAGCACCCAAGGATAAGGTGCTCGAAATGGAGGATCATTCAGTCCTTAAATATTTTGAAGATGTGTTCAAGGAGGTACCAGGACAACCTCCAAAGAGAGATATTGATTTCTATATAAATTTGACTCTTGGAGCAGCTCCAGTATCAAACAATCCTTACATAATGAGTACACCAGAGTTGAAGGAACTGCAAATGTAGCTTGAAGAGATTCTGAAGAAGGGGTATATACACCCAAATGTGTCACCTTGGGGTGCCCCGATCTTGTTCGTGAAGAAGAAAGATGGGACATTGAGATTGTGCATCGATTTTAGATAGTTGAACAAAGAGACTATAATGAAAAAGTATCCTTTGCCAAGGATTGATGATCTCTTCAATCAATTGAAATATGCTAGAATATTTTCAAAGATAGATCTCAGGTCAGAATTCCATCAGGTAAGGATTAAATAGGAAGATATCAACAAGATCGCCTTCAGGGCAAGGTATGGTCATTATGAGTTCACAGTGGTGCTATTTGGGTTATCAAATGCACCAAATGTTTTCATGTGCTTAATGAATGGTGTTTTCCGAGAATATTTAGACAAGTTTGTCATTGTCTTTTTGGATGACATCCCTGTATATTCCAAGTCGGAAAAAGAGAATGAGCATAATTTGAGGATGGTATTGCAAGTACTAAGAGAGCATCAGTTGTATGCCAAATTGAGCAAGTGCTTATTTTATCAAAACAAAATTCACTATTTGGGGCATATCATATCTGAAGAAGGGATAGAAGTGGACCCTGAAAATATTGAGGCCATTAAAGGGTGGATAGCACCTAAAAATGTGACAGAAGTTAGATCCTTCATTAGTCTAGCTGGATACTACATAAGGTTCATTACAGGGTTTTCGAGAATAGCTCATCCCATCACTTCCTTGCAAAGGAAAGGGAAAAAGTTTCAATGGATAGAGGAATGTGAAGAGAGATTCCAGCAATTGAAGCAATTGTTAACCAGTGCTACAATTTTGAAGATTGCATATCCATATGAATATTTCGTGGTTTGCACAGATGAAAGCAAAGGACTAGGAGGATTCCTTAGTCAGAATGGATTTGTGATATGTTTTGAGTCCAAAAAATTGAAAGACCATGAAAGGCTCTATGCCACTCATGATTTGGAATTGGAAGCCATAGTGCACGCTTTGAAGAAGTGGAGGCACTAACTCATGGGAAAGAGGTTTGAGTTGACGACATACCATAATGGTCTAAAGTATTTGTTTGATCAGCCTACATTGAATTCTAGGCAAAGAAGATAGTTGGAATTCCTCTGTGAATATGACTTTGATATCAAGAACATCGAAGGAAAGGAGAACAAATTAGTGGTCGATGTACTCGATAGGAGAGCGCATGAAATACATGATATATCTATTAGCATGTATCAGAAAAATCTTAAAGGCAGAATTTATGAGGCTGCAAAAATTGATTTGCGGTACATGGAATTGGTAACTAAATTGTAGCAAGGTAAAATGCAGTAGAAAGATGAAGATTAGTAATTGGGAATTGATGGAATTCTCTTGTAAAGAAACAGAGGTTATGTACCAAATTCTACGGAATTCAGGAGTGTGATTTTAAAGGAAATGCATAATGTGCCTTATGTTGGACACCCAAGATATCATAAAATAGTTTCAGTAGTCAAGAGCCAATATTATTGGCCATGCATGAAGAAAGATATTGCAGAGTACATAGCCAAATGCTTGGAGTGTCAAAAGGTCAAGGTTGAGCATAGACACCCAGCTGGGTTACTACAACAATTAACCATCCTTGAGTGGAAGTGGGAAGTGGTGACAATGGATTTCATCACAGGATTGCCCAGAACAAGCAAGAAACATGATGCAATCATGGTGGTAGTGGACAAGCTTACTAAAGCTTCCCATTTTATTCTATTGAAGACTACTCACAAGGAAACTAATGTTGTTGATATATATATGAGGGAAGTAGCATGATTGCACGGTATTCCCAATACAATTGTGCCTGACAGAGACCCAAATTTTACCTCGAAGTTTTGGAGAGGATTGTTTGAGGGGTTCGGAACGAACCTGAACTTCATCACAACCTATCATCCTCAGTCTGATGGAAAAACAGAAAGAGTGAATCAAGTGATAGAATATATGTTAATAATGTATGTGATGGACAAACCATATAAATGGGAAGATTATCTACACTTGGTATAATTGTCCTACAACAATGGGCATCAAACATCACTGAAGATGAGCCCTTTTGAAGCACTTTATGGCAGAAAGTGCAACACCCCAGTAAGTTGGGACAACCCAGCTGATAGGGAAGTTGTTGGGCTAGAGTTTCTCAAGGAAATGGAAGAGAAAATGTTGAAGATTAAATATAATTTAAAGTTTGCCCAAGACATGTAGAAAATCTATGGTGATAAGAACATAACTCATAGGGAATTTAAAGTAGGGGATCATGTATTCTTGAAAGTGAAGGCCAACAGAAGCTCCCTGAAGTTGGGAAATTATTCAAAGTTGGCAGCCAGATATTGTGGACCATTTAAAATCCTAGAAAGGATTTGACCAGTAACTTACATTCTTACATTTCCTACATCCATGACTATTCATAATGTATTTCATGTATCATTGCTCAAGAATTATATGGCTGAAGTTAATCATGTGATTGATTAGAATGTGATTCAGGTGGAGAAAGAAGGCTCTTTGCAAGTGTAGCCTATGTGCATACTAGACTAGAAGAGCAAGCAACTCTAGAATCGAGTCGTAAATCTTATAAAGGTTCAGTGTACCTGGTACAGTCCTAAGGATGCAACATGGGAGCATGAATATGCTATGCGGGCAGAGTACCCACATATTTTTGAATATTTTGGAAATCTTGTTGTTGATGTGTAAACAAGTTGCACTAAGGACAGTGCAAAAATAAGGGGAGGGGATTGTAACACCCCAAGGTCAAGCCCCTGCTAAATTGTAATTATGTTTATAGGTTGGAAAGGAATGTGTTTATAAGTTGGAAGACTTATGTGTTTATTAGGCCAGAGAGCCATATGTTAAGGCCAATGAGCCTGATTTTGTATATGTAAATACTCACATCATTAATAAAATTACATCGTTGTGTGTAGACCCTCCACGAAGAAATATTTATGGGGGAATAAGCTCCACTAGGTAGGGTAAGGGAAGGAGATAAGTGTCTCAGATTAGGGGCTAAGCTAAATGGCTTACCTCTAAAGGAATAATATTATATTATTATTTCTTGAAGGATAAGGTTGGACATAATCTGTGTTATCCTAAGATTTTGGGGAAGGGGAACGACTGTTAAGTGGAGCTCGTGCAACTTCAGGAAGACATGTGTCAACTTGGGTGCATACAATTATAGTTGGGAAAGACATCTCGTTGGTTCTTCCTCTCACAATTCTCACCATCCTCACGATTCTCGCGAGGGTCGCCACTTTCCAGAAAGCCATACTCCTCACTGATGCAGACACACACTCATGGACTGAGCATGACCTCCATTATCGACCTCTAAACAAGCATGAACCTGGTTGCAGCCATACTTGAGTTAACCTGTGTATTTCCTGTGAAGCCTGACGCACCTGTATTTCCTAAGCCCATGTTGTGTCTTAACGGTTGGTTGTTGTTGCTAACACAGTTTCATGGTTGAGCATGGCTTGCTTACATATTCTATTCCCTTACCAATTTTTGGTTGTTTCCATCACCTTTCTTGTGTGTTGGGGAAAAAGAGTGAAGAATCATGTTGTTATGCATGTGAGAAACTCTCTCTAGGTGTGTTTATGGATTAATCCGTAAGTGCGGACACGAACCAATCTCCCTAGATCCATCTGGATGTAGAACAAAACATGACAGAATACTACTCTTTCCCTAGATCTAGCCTATTGAGTGAACTAAGAGATAAAGGAATATGGACATACCTTATGAACGCTTTCCCCAAGTCTCTGTTGTTCCAAGCTTCGCTCCGATGCTCTTGCTCCATTCAGGTCATGACAGAACAAACCAATCAAAGTAAAGGCAGATTAATGCATTCAATAGCTAGTCTATACATGTGATCAAGGAATCATGTAATAAAGTGACATCATCTTTATGGGAAAGGGACATATTACTGTATTAATTAGTTGAAAGAGAAACTTACAACCTGAGCCTTGATGTAGTAGGTCTCCTTTCGATGGCTCCTAGCTCTGACAAACACACTTGCTCATGCATGAAGAAAATCAGCCACTTATGATGACCTTACTGTAGTCTCTTGCTGCTGTAGCATCAGTTCTCCATACAGGCTTCTAACAATTCTCCAATCAATCTCTTGCTAGCTTGCTTATGCTTAACCTTTTCCATGAGCAATCTCCTCAATATATAGGAGAAGATAGTTTAGTTACTTGGATAGGGAATGATCCCAAGATATCTGGAATTCCAGTAATTGAAAAATCATTCGAAAGCCAACTCACCCTTCTAGAAGATTCCCTTGTAGAAGGTTCAAGATCTTTATCTTTTTCCTCTTTAAAATAATGTCCGCACCCTAGCCTTGAGTACAGTGCGAGAAGTTCGCACCCCAGCTTAAAGTAGCATGCGAGAAACAGGGATTTCCGCAGGTGACTATATAAACAGCCTGCGAACATGCTTCAAAATGTGAATTCTGGAAGAAGACAACTGTAACTTTTCTCAGGAAAATATTCTTGGTAAAGAGCTTGATTTTCAATCATCATGACCTCATCATGACATCATCACAATGACCAAAATTGCGGATAACAGAATGCCCCCCAAAGTCTGAGAGTGGAATCAGTGACAGTCAACAAACTTTGTAAGCTGCATGTGTGTGTCAAGAACCAAGAACACATCTAATCGGAAACCTGCAAACACCCAAGCATCAACAGAATATAATATATATCCCTTCTGAGGTAGGCATTCCCATACTCAGATCATATATTGATGACATCATAAACAAAGATCATGGCCACCAATCATACACTGTGGATCCATGCAGTCATTACATAGCATAGCCACCTGAATACACTGTGGATCTATGCGACAAATTTTCAATCAAAACGACATAGCCACGAAACATACACAATGGATCTATGTGTCACAAATGATACATACTCCATCGCAACCTGGATCACAAAGATAATATCCAGGGTCTTCAACCTCATCGTCTAAAGTACGAATCTAACCATGCGATTACATGTGTCGAAGTCGAACATGGCAGAAACCACTTGATTACCGGTCATTAATGCAACCGTTAACAAGTGCGAGGGAAATCACCATTAATGTCAATGACTCCCAAGGTAATGCAGTACAATCTATCGATTGTGAATACATGAGATGATGTCGAACAATCGACAGAATCTTTCGATCAGGGGTCAATGATGTAAACCCACTGTCGAAAGTGAGGAAACTTGCCATTGAGGTATGCAAGCTCCAAGGTACTGAATGATTTCTAAGTCTCAATCCCGGATAATGTGCTGATGTCGATGGAACAAGACTCGTCACAGGAGGGCCTTGATGTATCCCTCATCAGTGACATGAAATGAGTAACAGAGTTTGAAAGTGAAACAGAGTATGTGGCAATTGGACTTTGGACACAGGGAAGGTCGACACGAAAAGAATGGATAACTGTAGATGGCCAACTCAAGTAGAGGTTTTGAACAGACTGCTCTTGAACATATGAACGACATGACCAATGATTTGGCAGCATTGACTCAAATACGACACATGGAAAGACCTTGTTATCAAATCGAATGAGAGACAAATGGATTACCCAAACCAGCTTCAGATGATGAATAGGGAGTGTCATGTTCAAGAGCGACTTTTACTGCCAATTAATGTAAAGATGAAACATATCCCTTTCCCAAATTTTCCCCCACCATTTCTGGCAAGTACCTCCTTATTTTTACGCAAGCTTGAAGAGGATCACATATGCTTGTTGATATAAGCTCATCCTTTGGACGAGTCCCTCGGAGTAATTTTAACGAACCCTAGGAAGGAGTGGTTCGGTCCCGTTACGGGTCTGTCAATGTTTGTTTAACGAGTCCAGAGATAGTAAACTCGGGGGTTTTTCATGTTTCAAGAGTCTGAAAAACACATAAAGAAAACTCATATCCCATATGGGCCTTTCAATGTTTGTTTTATGAGTCCAAAGAAAGAAAACTCAAAGGTTTTTCAAGATTATAGAGTCGGGAAAAACACTCAAAAGAGAACTCTCTCAGTGCCTTTTTCGTACAATAGTCCAACGAGACTGAAAAAGGGTTAAACTATCGCTCGAAGGACGCGTAACTTCAAATACTTTAACGAGTGTGAAAAGAGCAAGATCACTCGACAATCTTTTCATATTTAGGGAGTCGTGAAAAGAGCTTAAAGTCAACTCCAGGGGGGTTCCTTTTTCATGTAACCTCAACGAGCCCGGAAAAGGGATAAAATAACGCTCGATCACGTTCTCAAGTCTAATGCAAGTGCTAGAACGGATAAAAAGGCACTTAAAAAACCATAGGAAACAAACAAAACACATCATATTGCAAAAGTTTTTCGTCCATAATCATCTGCATTAGGTACCTGCAAGTCATTTACTCACTTTCGCATTAGGAATTAGGGTAAAAGAGTGAAAAAATAGGAAAAACCCACTTTTACGATGGTAAAAAGTAAATAAAACGAATTTACATTTCATTTTTACCATATGTTTTACCCATTTACCAATCTAGTGTAAAAAACCTTCATTTTACCTCCGATCTTCGTCGTTGATTTGTGGGAGCTTCGGGGCATCATTCTGCGAACCGTCTGGATCAAATTGGTAAGTACTCCATTCTCTTGCTTTGCATGGTTCAATTTTATGATTTTAATGGTTAAAAATTAAGTTTTTGTTCGGGTTTTGAAACCCTATGCGCGCGAGAGGATTCTCGCAGGCTACCCATACGGGGCCTGCGAGAAGTCCTAATTCCCGCAGGCGGGCTTAAGGTAGGGTGCGGGAGATCCGCACTGTGCGTTATACCCCACCGGTGAACGGCGCAGAATCAAATTTTTGTTGAATATATTAGCCTGTTGAAAGCTTTGTCGTATTGTGCCTTAACGCGTTTCTTCTGGGCTTCAATCACTAAAGTGGCATCACGTCGGGTCTCGTCTAATTGCATTAAAAACAACAGACGTTCCTCTTCTGCAGAAGTATTAGGCAAGAGTTCTACAGCTAGCTTCAAAGACGGTATTTCACATTCTATGGGTAGAATGGCTTCCATGCCATAAACTAAACGAAAGGGTGTAAATCCCGTGGTGGATTTAACAGATGTCCGATATGCCCACAATGCTGAAAACAACATCGTGTGCCAGCTAGTCTTATGTATTCCTATCATCCGTCGAATCATCGTTATAAGAACTTTGTTGATAGCTTCAACCTGGCCATTAGCCTATGGATAATAAGGTGTTGAGCTGTCATGACGAAGGCCCAACTTCTCTGTAAGTTCTGACATCATATAATTCCGAAAGTGACTACCGTGATCAGTAACGATAGCTTGCGGGACACCGAAACGAGTGATGACATGGTTAAATAGAA
>ML793956.1:502050-523278 GCA_009831015.1 Picea engelmannii
ATCATAACTCATACCATTACCCATCAAACAAACTTGGGTCCATTACCCAAACCTGGGGTCTCCAACTTCTCATGGCCATAACTCTCTAACCGTGAGGAATTATGTGATGTTCCACATACCACCGGAAATGACATGACAAGAACCATCCATCTAGTATATTTTCCCTGACAAATTCACTTTCCTTCATCTCATTATTCCATAATTAAGCATGGGTTATCTTACTCCACAAAGCGTCTTCCCGTGAGGGCTTTCACCATAAGGGGACCACTTTGGAGTTCATCCATATTTACTTCTTATCAACCATGAAAAAACAATAATGAGTCATATTTACATCAAACACTGTTGGGTCCATTACCCAAAAATTTGTGCTACGGGTCTTTCTTCAAGGGTTGACATCAATGACAACCAACCTTAATCAACAGAAAGTTTGCAATATATTGACAAAATCTTCATTGTACAGTGGTTCGAGTGCTCTGGTGCAGGGAAGGTTCCTATGTGGAGTAAAGGGTTTTGTGCCTCAAGGAAAACCTAATTTTGTTTATGTGGAAATATTGCAAGATATGTAAGAACTTTATTTTGATGAAGTCAGAGGGTATTAAAAACTCTCAGGGTAGACTTTGAACTCTTGAGGACCTAATGAAACTAGGTAGAACCCTAGAAATAAACCAAGTCCAAACTTGAATAGTTATTCCAATAAATACCCATGTGTTGAGTCAAGACGACCCTTAATCATCAATCTTGTGGGGAGAGTAGATATTATCTCTTCATTAGAAAGGAAGCGTTGATGGGGGTGATCGAGTTCTAAGACTCTTGTGAAGTCTAACGACAATGAAAACCTTAATATAAGACAAGGACCTTCAATTTGTTGGGAGTGACCTCGAACAGATATGGACCATTGGTAGTATTCATAACTTCGTCAAGGAATAGAAGAGTGTTGAAGTTGGGCGATGGGTTTTAAAGATCATCGAAGACAATGATAATGAAGAGAAATAAGAGTCGTTGATCTGCACACATGCAAGAATTAATCTCTGCCATAGGATGTCGTAGGTCTCGTTTAAGTGATAAAGGGGATGACGATGTCATAGTGACATGGAATTCTAGCTAGGTAGCCATCATGTCTCTAAAGGTGATTGGTGTCATCGTCTGAATGACCAAAAACACGTGAGTGGTTTTGGAGGGACTAGAATCCATTAGGTCTTCGACTATGATCTCAGTCGTCAAACCTTGGTGTCAATAGATCCTATACATTCATCGAAGGATGGTGAGTAGAGGCTTGGAGAGAAGTCTGAAGGATGAGAAAACTATGAAAGTTGGATTAAGGATTGAACGAAATTCATTTAACGGTGAGTGGGTGTAGTGTAATGACAATCGTTGATCTGTCATGGACCCCACATGGTTGTGTAAGAAGAGGTTAAGGGATGGGCATTAATCACTATGAAAATTAGAGGAGCTGACACAATTAGAGTTGTTATAGGTAAATTCCTAAGAGCTATCATATCTGAATATTGAACCCACCAAAGTGATTGTCATTGAAACATGGCATATTGGGGTAAATGATATCTGATGGGAGATACACCCCAACAACGATGAAGAAAGGTTGTTTGAAGTCATAACCAATGAGAGGTGAGTTAAGATATAGGTACCACATCAGTACCATGTTAGGACCACGTCAGATCGTACGAGTGGTAGGAAGCCACGTGGAAGTAAGATAGATTTTGATAATGAGAGCCTAGAACTGGAGTAGGCTATAAATTTAGATCCATAGGTCAGATTTGGATATGGTCACAGTCATTGGAGAGCCCAAGGTGAACAAAATCCATATATGGTCCTTAGTATGAAATCAGATTTGAGTTGAGGATGGAAAGTCTTACATCCCACCAGCCTAAGAGAGGGTTAGGGGGCCAGGTGTGTTACAAAATGGTATTAGAGGATAGTTCAAACTCTTGGATTAAATGGGTCACCAAGGCCACTTGAAACTATTTAAGAAAGTTTTTGATATTGTTTAACATGTGTGTTTTAAATTGGTAATGTAATTACTAATAATGGTTGGTGTTTCAGCACATGGGGCGTACTAAAAGGAAATAAAGGTGAATAGTACAAAATAGTATGGAAGACACCTCACACCTCAAAGATGAGGAATTGAATGGATGAAGGGATAGAGAAACCCCTCCAGATCTGATGGCCACTGTTAGAAGTCTAAAGGAATACAATGGAAGGATCCTGAGAGCCAAGAATGAGCAGGAAGAGTTGAATGAAGTGTTACTGCAGAAATTCTCGGAGATTCAAAAACATTTGTAGGCGGGTCCCAATAATGATAAGTTACAGTAGTAAAAAAAGTTTAATACCCCTTCGAATTCGCAAAAGGTGTGGGAAAATACATAGTAATGTGGGAATAAGTATTCTAGAAAGAGGCATCGAGATGTTAACAATAGTAGAACTAGGAGAAACGTTTTGATGAAGTCATCTAGAAGGAAGAATAATTCGGTAGAGTTTCCCAATAGTGGAATTGAGTCAAGGGTTCCAAAGCGAAAGAAGAAAATGCATTCTCAGAATTATCTAACTAAATAATTCAAGAAGGATAAGCCTCCTACCTTTGATGTATAAATAAAAAAAGGAGAAGAAGTCGAGGCATGGCTATTTGGTATGAAAAATTAATTTCAGGTACACCATTACTCTGAGAATAACAAGGTGAGGATTGCCATTTTTAATCTGAATGAAGGAGCTTCCATTTGGTGGGAAGAACTCAAGGAAATCAATGGATTGAAGGAAAGAAAACTGACCTAGAAATAGTCTGAGAAATACTTCAGGAAGGATTACCTATCGAAGAAGTACTATGATGAAAAAATCAAGGAATTCCATGAGCATAAGTTGGGATAAATTACAATGGATGCATATGAAAAAAGGTTTATGGATTTGTTGAGGTATGTCCCTTACCTCAAGGATGACAAATAAAGAGTGCAAGATTTTCTTAGTAGATTACCACAGTCCTACCAGGACCAGATTGAGTTTGATAAACCCAATACATTGAAGGATAATATTCAAAAGGCCAAGTGTTTCTATGAACAATCTAACCATAAGAAAGAGCCTTAAAAATATTGGAAAAGGAAGGACAAGATTTAATTCCAGAATAAGGGATTCAAGTCATTACCATACAAGAATTCCAGGAAAGGTGCACAGCTGGGTCAACCAAGAAGAAGTGTTCATCAACATAATTTTCCATCTCAAAGTGGAAAAAGGACATCAGAGCATGCAAGAGAAAAAGTAGAGGAACCAAATAAAGGGCCTCTATAGTGTTTGGGTTATGGAGAACCACACCTATTGAGGGATTTTCCCCATAGAAAACATGACAACAAGAAGGTGTATAATGTACATAAATAAACCATAGTCAATAATGTAGCCATAAGTGTGCCAAGAATATATGCATTTGTGGAGAATCAGAAAGCAAACCACCAAGCTTCTTTGGTGGAGTTGGAAGGAATTATTACCAAGCAACCCATCACTAGTTTAATTGACCCAAGATCTAATCTAAGTTATTTTTCACCTCAATTTTTGAGGAATGTTTATTACAGAGAAACAAACATGTAAGATAATGGTTGATTCAGTTAGCCACTAGAACCAACAGGAAAGTGCCTGAGGTGATTGAAGCTTGTCCAATTGAAATGAATGGATTGCATACTTAGGAAGCCTTGAATATCCTTCCCTTAAGATCATCTGATGTGCTTTTGGGTGTGGATTGGCTATCTTCCCACAAGTAAAAACTAAATTTCTATGAGAAGGTTTCGGAATGTGAAGATAATGAGGGAAACACAAGAATATTGGAAGGAATTTGGAAGCCAATTTCGGTAAGGCAAATATCAACGTTTCAACTCAAGAAGTTCAATAGAAAAGGGTGTTCCTTGTATGCTATACCAGTGCTTAAGTCAATAGAAAACATAGAGATGAAGTTTGAATATCACCCTATGTTATGGGAATTGAAATACGTATTTCCACAGGAGGTGGCAAGACTACCTCCAAGGAGAGATCTTAATTTTTCAATAGATCTTGTGCTAGGATTAGTACTATCTTCAAAGGTACCCTATAGAATGAGCACGTCAAAGTTGTTGGAGTTGAAGGTACAACTGAAAGTGATGTCGAAAAAAGGTTACATCAGGCCGAGTGTGTCCCCATGGGGAGCACCAATCATGTTTGTAAATAAGAAATGTGGTACCTTGAGACTATGCATTGACTAAAGGAATTTTAACAAGATTACCATCAACAACAAGTATCCTTTTCCTAGGATAGATGATCTCTTTGACCAACTCAGAGGAGATGTCATTTTCTCAAAACTCGATTTGAGGTCAGGATATCACCAAGTCAAAATCAAGGACACTATGAGTTTGTAGTGGCACCATTTAGAATCACAAATGCACTAGTCACATTCATGTGTTTGATGAATAATCTGATCATTGAGTATCTAGACAATATTGTCTTGGTATTTTTGGATGACATTTTGGTGTATTCCAAGAATAGAGAAGAGCATGCAAAACATCTCAGAATGGTGCTACAAGTGTTGAGAGAGCACCAATTGTATGCTAAGTTCAACAAGTGTGATTTCTTTAAAAGGGAAATCCAGTATTTAGGCCATGTAATATTAGTAGAAGGAGTGGTATTGGATTGTGAAAAGATCAAGGAAATCATGGATTTGTTTTCCTCTATACATGTAACAAAAGTAAGATCCTCCATGGGGTTGGTTGGATATTACAGAAGGTTCATAAAGCGATTCTCTAAAATCGGTGATCCCATTACTTCATTACAGATAAAGGGGAAGATATTTGTATGGTCACTAGAGTGTGAGGACGACTTTCAAGAACTTAAGCATATCATGAACAATTCCCATGTTTTGAGGATTGTAGACCCATAAAAGGATTTATTTTTCTGTGCCAATGCTTTCAAATAAGGACTTGTGGAGTTATTATGCAAGAAGGGCAAGAAATTTTCTATGAATCATGGAATTTGAATGAGCATGAGAAAAATTATGTCACCCATGATATATAGTTGGAATCAATTGTACATGCATTGAATATGTGGAGGCATTACTTACTCGGGAGAAGATTCACCCTAATGAAATACCATTGTGGTATGAAGTATCTACTCGACCAACCAAAATTGAATGCTAGATAGGCCATATGGATGGCATTGGTTAATGAATTTGATTTTTAAATCAAACACATTAAAGGAAAGGAAAACTGAGTTGAATATGCACTCATTCGAGGTGTGCAGACAATACACTTAGAAAAAATAAGTGTAGGAGAGTCTGATATCAAGCAAAGGATTAGGACCCTCTTATAGAAATATGATTTCTTCAATCAAGTCATAAAAGGGTTATAAAAATAACCCAGGGAAAAGAAATATGAAGGATATCAACTTGGGGTTTATAGTATGCTATGGTATAACATCATGATGTATGTGCCTAATTTGGAAAATTTGAGGAACTTGAATTTGGATGAGTTCCATAGAAGGCCATATGTAGGTCACCCTATCTATCGAAAAATGGTAGCAACAATAAGGCAGTTGTATTATTGGCATGGAATGAAGCAGGACATTTATGAGTACATTTCCAAGTGCTTAGAGTGCCAAGAGGTGAAGATTGAACATAGGCATCCTGTAGGTCTATTTTAGCCTCTACCTATTCCAAAGTGGAAGTGGGAAATGATCTCCATGGATTTTATTGTTGGTCTACCCAAGACAATCAAGCAACATCATGTGATCATGGTTGTAGTGGATAATCTGAGCAAGGAAGCTCAATTCATCCCCATCAAGTCCACTTTCAAATCCATGGATTTGATACTGTTTTTATAAAATAAATTTTTAGTTTGCATGGTTTTCATATGACCATAATGTTAGATAGAGATGCCAATTTCACCTCAAGGTTTTGGAAAAGATTGTTTATAGGCTTGGGAACACAATTGGAATTTATCATGGCCTACCATCCTCAAACAAATGGTCATACCAAAAGAGTGAACAAAGTGCTAGAATACATGATGAGGATGCATGTTATGCATCAACCCAAGCAGTGGGAAGACTATCTACCTTTGGTAGAGTTTTCCTATAATAATGGTTACCAAGAAAGATTGAATATGAGCATGGTTGAGGTTCTATGTGGCAGGAAGTGTAGAGTTCCAATTAGTTGGGATATTCCATTGGATAGAATCACACTTGGACCAAAATTGTTGAAGGATATGGAACAAGCCATGGTTAAGATAAGACATAATTTGAAATTTTCCCAAGACAGAAAAAAGAGCTATGCAAATAGAAAGAGAACTTATCGATAGTTCAAAGTTGTAGATCATGTATATCTCTAAGTGAAACCCAAGAGAAGTTCCATGAGAATGGGAATGTGTGCTAAATTGGTACCCCGCTATTGTGGATGATTTGAAGTCTTGGAGAGAGTGGTGCCCGTAGCATATAGAATTTCTTTACCACCTACTGGTAGAGCTCATAATGTATTCCATGAATATTTATTAAATAAACATGTTCATGATCCTAATCATGTCATTGATTGGATTATGATGCAAGTCAAACCAAAGGGAGAATTCCAACTCGAACCTCAATGCATCTTAGATAGGAGAGAAAAAATGCTTTGGAACCGAGCCATCGTGTAACTCAAGGTGCAATGGAAGTCTTTGGAGTATATGAGGCTACATGGGAGTTGGAATATTCCATGATTCTAGCATACCCATTTTGTTTCCAATATAATTGAATATGCCCAGTGTTTTAAACACCGAGAATGATGTTTCTTTTAAGGGGGAGGGGAATGTAACACTGTTTTTTCCCCCAAGACTATAATTATGCTAAGAATTCATATGATGTGATTATGAAGCATTTAATTGTGTTTTTATCAATAAAAATACCAAACAACTGACTAAGAGGAAACATCCTTGAAAGTACTAGCCATGATACACAAGTGGGAATTGATGATGCAGGAATTGATGAAGTGGATAGGTGAGATGGAGATGAAATGTTTTAGTGAATAAAAAATGAATATTTTAACAATCCAAATTATGATTTCAAGGCATAAACATACACCTACCAGTGTACCATGTCTGTGTGGAACCACGTGAACTGTTATGAGGAAAAACATTGGTGGTTGAGGTAGTTAATAATTGTTGACAGTTTTGATTTCTTGAAGAAGACAAGGGTCAGCTGAAATAAACTGATGTAGAGGACACCATGGATTTCTCCTTCAAGAATTCAGACCCCAGAGCAACAAGTCTCATCTGTAGGAAGCCACAGGAACCCCAAGGGATTGGGGAAGGGGATACAAAAGGTGGAAAAACACCACCATATCACCAACGGGAAGAGAGAAATATGAGAAGGATATCATAATGTGCACACAGACAAGAAGAGATAGAATATGAGAGGAGATAATAGTTAGTCATCGATAGTGGCATCATAAGAAAACTATGAGAAAGAGTACATGAGAAAAAAATTTGCATGCTAAGAGTGCACTGAACAGAGGTGTTTGTTTGCGCATATTGAAGAGAACATAAGGGAGATATTTCCTTGAATAATATAGGAAGCCTGTCTAATTTAGTGATGATCACCTTGAAACAAAGAGGACCCGGATCCATACTGGAAGGAGAGTAAGGAGAGTAACCTTCCTAGATCATTTTAATCTTGGAATCAAGTTGAATCATTTCCCTTGTGGTATCATGGCTTGACATGGGGGTGGTGTATTGTAGGAAGGAACTTTATAGTAAGGCCTAAGGTTGGGAGGAAAGATGTCCTCTCTCAGTCAGTTGGTGTTGACTATTTCCCTAATAAGATAAGTGTTTATATTGGTCTATTTAATTTGTGCATGAATAATGTATACATATATTTGTCTGATTTAAATAGGAAATGTGAATGATAGTAATAAATGAATTGAAATTCTGAGTAAATGGGATATGCTTGTTGTTGTCATTGTTTAACCAGTTAAAACCATGAAAATAGACCATTATGGTAGTTTCTATCCCTAAGGATACTGCAATATTGAGAGGAAATTTTGCAAGATATGGAAATAATCTTCATTGCACAGTGGCTTGAGTGCTTTGGTGCAAGGAAGGTTCCTGGGAGGAATAAAGGGTTGTGTTCCCCGAGGGAAACCTAATTTTGTTTATGTGGAAATATTACAAGATATGAAAGAAATTCCTTTTGATGAAGTTATAGGGCCTTCAAATATCTCAAGGTAGACTTTGAACTCTTGAGGACTCGATTAAACCAGGTAGAACCGCAGAAAATGACCAAGTCCCAACCCAAACTATTATTCAAATAAATACCCATGTGTTGAGTCAGGATGACCCTTAACAGTCGATATGGTAGGGTGATTATATCTTATCCCTTCGTCAGAGAGGCATCATCAATGGGACCGAATCAATGCCAAGACTCATGTTAAGTTTGATGATGAAGAAAGACTTAAGATGAGACAAGGACCGTCGATCTATTGGGAGTGACCTCAGAAATATCTAGACCATTGGTACCAGACACATTGTCGTCGGATAATAGAAAAGTGATGAATTTGGTCGATGGGTTATAAAGATCACCTATGATGATGACTATGAAGAGCAACGAGAGCCGTCGATTGGAACACATGTGAGAATTTATCTACGTCGTAGGTTGTCATAGGTCCTATTTAAGTTATAAAGGGGATGAGGACATCATGTAGATGTGGCATGATAGTTGGGAATCCAACATGTCTCTAAAGGTTATGAGTATCACCATCTAAATGACCAAGAACACATGAGTGGTTTCAGAGGGACTAGAATCCCTTAGGTATTTTACTATGATCTCAGTTGTCATATCTAGGTGTCGATAGATCCTATCCATTCATTAGAGGATGGTGATTATATCCCTAGAGATAGGTCTCAAGGATGATCCGATGATGAAAATGGGCTTAAGGATCAAATGATATTCATTGATCGGTGAGTGGGCACGATGTAATGACAGTTGTTGATTTTCCATGGGCCCCACGTGGTCGTGTAAGAAGAGGTTAAGGGATGGGAATTAATCATTATGAAAATTAGAGGTTTCTTTTATCACATGTAACTTTTTATAAATTTGGATAAAAAGATATTTTACAGGATTATTATGCTCTCGGGCTAATATGTAGGATCAGGGTTATTTTTGGCAAAACAAAAGGTTTGACATATATTAGGATTTTGAAGAAAATGGTGTTTGAAAGGGTAATTAAGTCATCCTAGGGATTCTTGTCATCATATCAAGTGTCGAACTATCAATCGGTGACCTTCAACCTTCAATCAAATCCAAACAATAGAAGAAAATGTCAAAAGGAACCTCGCTCCGAAAGTTCACTGCGCAAGTTCTGGAAATGATTGTTTTTCAATCAACTTCAAACTTTGTTTCTAACCAAATGTAAAGAAATATTTGAAAACTGAAAGATTATTTTGTCAAGAAAAATCTCATTCACAAAACCTCTCTTGGCTTCTTCACAGGTGTCATAGTTTGGAATATCCGAATGGATCTTTACAACCTATTTTTCATATTTAAACATTTAATGATTTCTTGTTTTAGTCATTATATTTGGGAGCAGATACCGAGACAGTGGAGAGGAATTTTAAAAAACTGAAAGCTTTTTTTCTCAATAACGGGTTCACATAGAAAAAACTCTATCATTTTTTTAACGTCTATCATTATTCGAGAGATATGATGTTATATTTGACCCCTATTTTCCAGAAAATCGATTATGATTTCCTAGCAGGCAGTTCTAAATGTGTTTTTATAATTTTGTAACCAGATCCAACTTTGGGAAGTAGTTGAAATCGACCTCCTCAACTTAGGGAAGATTATTTTCTATATCTATTTTTAATTTTTATTGACTAAAGGGGGTTGAAAAAAAGTGTAGAAGAGATATCTTTGAGCACCTGTGTAATTTTTTGAGTTTTAATGGAATATCAGTCAAAAGTCCAGAACTACTCTTACCAGATATTCTTGTGTTGATGATATGAAGTGTGTGCTTCTCTCTTATGTGTGCTTTTATTGTATATTTTTCTTCATTTCATCTGTAACCTACATTTTCTTAACTAATGATTTAGAATTCATCTGATATTGATGCTCTAGATCAAACATAAGTACTATAATTTTCTCTAAGACATGGTCATAATTCATCCTAATTGGTGCTCTGAATGTAGTTGTTTGTTTTATTTTTATTCCATTATTTTACAATAATATTTTCACTAAAATATTATCAGCTTCCTAGCCTCTGCTTCCTTGATATTTCTAAAACCAATCACTGAGATTTCCCACTGCACTAAATTTGACTTCATGCCCAATAGATTATTTTTCACCTCTATCATCCACCACATATTAAAACCTTATTTCCATTTCATATCTGGCCACTAAGCCTAATATACAATGAGAGAGCCCTCTCTAGTTTGGAAAGGCCAAATTCCAAGCCTAAAGTTGGTTTGAAGGTTACCTCTGTGAGTTTCTTCCTCAGCCAAAGCAATTTACGTAGTGACAACATTTTTAGCGTCGTTACAGGGGAGTGAAGGTGAAATGTGTTAGAATATAGAAGATGGTGTGCTCGTTTTACCATTGACGATAACCTCGTCACCCAACCATAGGCTGAAGCCACCCTCTGAGCACCTTAACCTTGACTGAGAATTACTCTGGTAGCAAACATCTTCCTCCAAGGATAGCTCACCAACAATAGCTCATCAGATAGTCCAAACCCTAGCCAAGAGATAGTCCAAGCTCATACTGAAAACTAGCTACCGTTGGAGCTGCAACTGCTGCTACAGATGCAACTGCAGCTCTCCTCCACATGTGCGCACCAAACTAGGAACTGCAGTGTGCACCAAACTGGGAGATGACGTCAAATGAGAATTGGCACCCTGTATTTATACTGGTTCTGCCAGATTTGTTGGGGCTGACTTCTCCTTCTGGATATGTGTCTGTTCATTATATTATTATTATTTATGGTCGAATTCTTCTCTTGGAGGATAATAACCTAATATAAATTATCTTCTTGAGCCAACAAGACTTCTAGGGTTATTAGCCAACTCATTAGGGTTTTCTCTTGCTCTCTGGAGTCTTCTATTCTCATTAGGTTCACACATGGGGGTAAATACCTCCCACAGCTACCATAATATTAACACTCCCTCCTAGCTAGGGAGGTATTACAGGTAATGGACTTGAGCACAAAAACATACCATTTACCCAGTAGTATCAATATAGTTGTCTAGACTATTTCATGACTAGATCATGAGCATCACCATCACCATTAGCTTCATGATCTCTCGAAACCATACTTCATCTGAGTAATTAGACATGATGTTGGATAAGTCACTCACACCATAGAGTGATATAGGAGCCACTCTTATAATCTAGATGAGTAAATTCTATGAACCAGTTTCCATCTGGAAAATATCTGTTCATCATTCGTCTGGATGGTGATTATTTTCAATAAACTGCTGATAGTCTTCAAGGTAGTTAGAACAGAAATAGAACACAATTGTGTCTATCCATAGTAGTACATAACTACAATCCAGTGGTTCACTACCACACCAAGTAACACACAAGTAATTGATCAGCAACGTATGGTTGCGAATAGTGGAACATATCCACCACAGTAGTCCTCATCTACTGTCACACAGTCTTCATAACAAACATCTGATAGCAACCTGCATAGAAACAATGTTATGATATAAACTGATTTGTCTGGGCCAATATTTCACTCACATCTGTGAGCTCTAAAAGAATATCTTCCTCAGAATTGTGGAACATATCCACCACAGTAGTATTCATCTACTGTCATATGATCTTCATAACAAACATCTGATAGCAATCTGCATAGAAACAATGTTATGATATAGACTGAATTATCTGGGCCAATCTTTCACTCACATATGTGAGCTCTGAAAGAATATCTGCCTCATGAATAGTGGAACATATCCACCACAGTAGTATATCTCTACTGTCTGGAGACAAGTAGTCTCCATAACAATCATTTGATGCCATCCTGAAAATAAAATATTGTTAGAAATAAATTGAATCATTTGGGCCAATCTTTCACTCACGTTTGTGAGATTTAAAAGAATATATGCCCTCATCAGCAATGGGCTATCTGCCCTATTCTTCTCAAACAAGGAAGAAGGATTGTTTTTTATTTATGAGCATGGACCATTCCTCACCCTGGGCCATTATTCCTACACTAATCAAAGTGCACCCTGGACAGAATGTACAAACCCTAAGGAATGTCTGAGTCTGGACCATTCCTCACCCTTGGCCATTCCTCCTACACTAATCAAAGTGTGCCCTAGAGAGAATGTATAAACCCTAAGGAATGTCTGTCCCTGATTGTTGAGCCTGGACCATTCCCCACCCTGGGACATTCCTCCTACACTAATCAAAGTGCACCCCGGAGAGAATGTATAAACCCTAAGGAATGATTGTCTGGACCATTTCTTCTGTTAACCATAAGAGAAAAAGATTTTCCTGCATCAACCTCCAAAACGGACCATTCCTCATGTTAACCACAATGAGAAATCGTTGTCCGGTGAGGTGGGCCAGTCTTCTTGAGTAACCCTCAAGAAGAGAGGCTACCCTAGACCACTCCCCATGTTAACCACAATGGGAAGTCACTGTCTATGATACATCAACAATCAGACTACTTCCCATGTTAACCATAATGGGAAGTCACTGTCCATCAGAAATTTCAATCCACTTTCCGAACAGGAAAGCATCTGTCCAAGATGGACTATTTTTCAAATTTAAAGATGAATGTCTTCAATAATGTTTTCAGTGCTCCCTCATAACTTGGAGAGTCATTTATTCCTTTTTCAATAAGAAGAAATTTGTCTCCACGAGATCCATCTTGAGTACGCAAACTCTTTCATCTTGGATAGAAGCTTTACCAAAATGTCTGCTTATCTGCTCATTTGTGGAGATATGTATTGGAGAATCATTTTCTCCTTTCTAGACTTCCTCATGGATAATGTAATGCTTTATTTCAAATGTACTTTAGTTTGGAACACTGTTAAGGATTCATGTAGATCTAAACAATAGAGTATATCATAGTTGGAAAACTGGAACATATCCATGTGGCACTTTTTCTGTCATCATGAGATCTGGTCTACTTAGTAGTCATATTGATGTTATAGGAATTCTTCACCACGCTTCTGCTGTGCACTGGAGATTATCAACCAAGTTATCTTATTCTATCTGTATATAGGGAGTCTTTTTCTGGTATGCCTCGAAGTCTCGAGATTTCTCTTCATACGCTCTTTATTCAATTTCTCTAGAGAACATTCTTTGCATTCATCTGATGTAGAATTCTGACTCATGGATGTTGCGGATGATATAATGACTTGTGTAGAGATAAGTCTAGTTTACTAGAACAAGTAATCATCATAGTCTTCTCCCTCCATCTGGGAGAACCTCTAGTTTTTGGATCTTGTAATGTCTTTATTCATGATTCTTCTATACACTGTTATTCATCGCGACTTCCAATTCTTCTACTTGATTGCTTTTATTGAGTTCATATCAGGCTGGTAATCTTATGATTCTTGATACAATGACTGATTGTTCTGGTTCCTCTTTCTTTCTTGGAATCCTCATGTTCTTCTTCATTTTTTTCTTTAGCTCTTGGGTCTATGGAGTTTCTTATAGATTCCATGCCCTAGAGATTCCACTTCTTCTTTTCATCATAGGATCACGGATCTGGATGGAAAACCAGCAATACTTTAAGGCTTCTCTTTGAAGAAGTCTTCTTCTATAGTTGAACTGAACATGTACTATCTTTCATGGCTTCTACCAAGGATATATATATATTTCACCATCTTCAATGGATCATAGGATTAGCTCCCTCCTAATCCTTGCTTCATGTAGGAGTGCATATAATTGGCTCCCTTCGTCTAACAGAGTCCATGATTCCATCTGCATCCTTATTGTCTTCTACAATATATAATTGGCTCTCTTGTCTAATAGAGTCCATGCTTCCGTCTTGTTATCTTCTACACAACTTCATAAGTCTTTTTCCAATTTCCTCCCAGTTGCTGACTTATTTCTGTCTTTGCTTCTTCTAAGTATTTTCATGACTGATTCGGCTTAATAGCTTTCACATGATTCATATTTCATCCTTTCATGTGTATTATCTAATGATATCCATTTTCATCTTGTTTTTTCTTCCATAGGTATAGTTCTTCTTGGAACACATTACCTTTCAGGAGATAGATATACAAGATATGTACAGAGACGATGCAAACAAGATATGTACAAGAAATAAGAAGAGTGTTGTTACCTTTTTAGAAGAAGAAGTCTCTTCCATCCTGCTTAGTCTTCTTTGTAGGTTCCTCTTCTTCGGAAATAGATGCTTCATGTTTCTCCTTACTTTTCTTTACCTTGGGACACTGATTCTTGTAGTGACCATACTTTTGATAGTTGAAGCATTGTACTTTTGAAATGTCTTTCTCTTGGTTTGGATTTCTCCTTGAACCAAACTTCCTTTTGTTCCTGAAGTTCTTGAATATTTTTGTGAAGGCTTGATCATCGTATTTCTTTTGGGGTTTCTCTTTTGCATTGATCCTTGATTCTTCTTGAGCACAACAAGTCCAAAGTTCTTCAAATGTCGGATACTCCTTCCTTGTGTTCATGCTTGCGGAAAATGCATCCCATGTATTGGGAAGACCATTGAGTACTATGTTCACTAATTCCTTCTCTGAAGTGATCTCTTCAATAGCTTGTAGTTGATCTCTTAACTGGGAGATCCTTACAAAGTATGATGTTATGTTGTCATCCTCATTCATCTTCATGTCACGGAGCTAATTCTTCATACTCATAACTTGTCCAATGTTTCTGACTGAGAAGAGATTTGTTAGGGCATTGTACATGTTCTTTGATGAGTCAATATGGGAGATGTAGGGTATCAAGTGGTATTTTATAGAATCCACTATGATACTCATGGCATTGATGTCAACATCTTTGAACTTCTCCATAGTTGCAACGTTCTGTGGTTCCTTCTCTTCTCCTTCTTCAAATGTTGGCTTCACGATCTTTCCTTTCATGATATCTAACACTTTATTCTTGGCAAGGATGAGGTCAATCCTTGTCTTCCATGCTCTGAATTTAGAGGCTCCATCTAACTTGTTCTCAGACTTCATAGAGTTAGTCATGGCTAGATTTGACCAGAAATTCAAACTTCACATCTTGGCTTGCTGAGAGTATCAGGAGATGCGCTAGGCTAGAGCGCACTGATCTATCCAGATATTAGGTCAATCCATTCACTTAAGGTGCAACAAGAGGTTTAGGGTTTCTGCAAATGCTCCTACTAGTAACCCTAGCGGAAGTGTCTTGGGAGCTGCTTCTGCTAGTAACCCTAGCGACAGTGTCTTGGGAGATTCTTCTGCTAGTAACCCTAGCGGCAGTGTCTTGGGAGCTACTTCCGCTAGTAACCCTAGTAGCAGTTCCTCAACGAGCTCAATATCCTAGAGGCTATGTTTCCTTCCAGCGTTTAGACTGAATGAAGGAGGTGTGGGCCCATAACTTGTTAAAATATAGAAGATGGTGTGCTCGTTTTACCATTGACGATACCCTCGTCACCCAACCAAAGGCTGAAGCCATGCTCTGAGCACCTTAACCTTGACTGAGAATTACTCCGGAAGAAAACCCTAGGCTAGATAGCCAAACAAGGTGTAGTGAATCTTCCTCCAAGGATAGCGCACCAACAATAGTTGATCAAATAGTCCAAACCCTAGCCAAGAGATAGTCCAAGCTCATACTGAAAACCTAACTGTTGTTGCAGCTGCAATTGCAACTCTTCTCCACATGTGTGCACCAAACTGGGAACTGCAATTCTGAGATGCTGTCAAATGAGAACTAGTGCCCTATATTTATACTGGTTCTACCAGATTTGTTGGGGCCAACTTCTCCTTCTGGATATGTGTCTATTCAGTATATTATTATTATTTCTAGCTAACTTCTTCTCTTGGAGGCTAATAACCTAACATAAATTATCTTCTTGAGCCGACAAGAATTCTAGGGTTATTAGCCAACTCATTAGGGTTTTATCTTGCTCTCTAGAGTCTTCTATTCTCGTTAGGTTCACACATAGAGGTAAATGCCTCCCGCAACTACCATAATATTAACAAAATGTTCTTTGGGAGAAACGACAAAGTTCATATTTGAATTCTGATGGTGAACATAATCCAAACACATGAAGGATATACCATTCACCATGCGACTCTAGTTTAGACGAATCTAGAGCTCAAAATTTTCATGGTGACTCCATTGTCTGAGGAATTCCGATCTTAAATTGTTCATCTAGTTTCTTCAAGATGATAGGGTATGTGGAATACCCTCTTTATATTGAAGTTTTTAGAGAATATTTTGATACGTTTGATGATGATCAAGTGGAATATGCTTTCTCAAATTTAATACCCCAATATTTATGTTCATGCAAATGTTTCGAGGAAAGGAGTTTTTTTTTAGAAGCATTTGTTGATAAACTTGAGAAATATATTGAGGTATTAGATGCTCAAATTGAGTCCTACAGTTTTAAATATAAAAACCAGTTTCTTGAAAACCGTTTCCTGCCAAAACAAGAAAAAGAAGTGCTTCCCTTTGATATCAAGATTAAGGAATATTTTGAGAATAAATATGAGTTTGAAAATTCACAATTGAAGCTATGGTTTGACATGGTGAATACATCCAAAAAATTCAACCTTGATGATCCAGTCATAAAATACTTTGAGGATCAACAAACAGATCATGTCTTTATTGATCCCAAAGCTATCTACCTGGAGGGGTTTTTTAGCTTAAATTTTTAGCCATGTTTTCATTGGTTGCATTGGAATTTTTCTATCATTTGATCCAACAATTATTTAGCTATTAGAGTAGGATGATCTGTATATAAATAGCCTCAGAGGTCTGAGCATATGTTTAGCTTGTAATTTTAGTTTGGGTTGCAGTTTTGTTTCAGTTGGAGAAGATCACAGGTCAGAGCAAGTTGCAGTCTTCAGTTTGGGAACAACCTAATGGATCAGGCACCTAGTCTATTGTTCTTTGTTGCCTCACATGGAGGACAACATCCCCATTGAAGCCGATGTTAGCACATGTAAATTTTTATAAATATGGATAAAAATTGGTTTTTATAGGATTATTACACTCCCAGGCGCATACGCAGGATCAAGGTTATTTTTGGCAAAACAAAAGGTTTGACATATATTAGGATTTTAAATAAAATGGTGTTTGAAAGGGTAATGAAGTGGTCCTAGGGATTCTTATCATCATCTTGAGTGTAAAAATATCAATCAGTGACCCTCATCCATCAATCAAATCCAAACAATAGAATAAAATGTCAAAATGAACCTCGCTCCGCAAGTTCGTTGCACAAGTTATGGAAATGATTGTTTTTCACTCAAATTCAAACTCCGTTTTGGACCAAATGGAAAGAAATATTTGAAAATTGAATGAGAATTTTTTCAATAACAATCCCATTCACAAAAACCTCTCTCTGTTTCTTCACAGGTGTCACGGTTGGTAATATTTTCATGGATATTTACAACCTATTTTTCATATTTAAACATTTAATGATTTCCTGTTTTAGTCATTATATTTGGGCACAGATCCTGAGGCACTGGATAGGAATTTTCAAAACTGGAAAGATTTTTTTTTCAATAACGGGTTCATATAAAACAACTTCTCTCAATTTTGTAAACTCTATCATGATTCAAGAGATATGATGTTATATTTGAAGCCTATTTTCTAGAAAATTTATTCCTATTTCCTAGCAGGCAGTTCTAAATGTATTGCTATAATTTTGTAACCAGATCTAGCTTTGGGAAGTAGTTGAGATGGAACTCCTCAGCTAAGGGAAGAGTATTTTCTATATATATTTGTAATTTTTATCGACTAAAGGGGGTTGAAAAAAAGTGTAGAAGAGATATCTTTGAGCACTTGTGTAATTTTTTGAGTTTTAATGGAATATCAGTCAGAAGTCCAAAACTACTCTAACTAGATATTCTTGTGTTGATGATCTGAAGTGTGTGCTTCTCTCTTATGTATTTTTTTCCTGTTATTTTTTTTTTCATTTCATTTGTAACCTGCATTTTCTTAATTAATGATTTAGAATTCATCTGATATTGATTCTCTCAATCAAACTTAAGTACTGTAATTTCTTCTAAGACACTGTCAGAATTCATCCTAGTTGGTGCTCTGAATGTAGTTGTTTGTTTTATTTTTCTTACATTATGTTACAAAAATATTTTCACTGAAATATTATCAGCTACCTAGCCTCTTCTTCCTTGATATTTCTAAAACCAGTCACTGATAGTTCCCATTGCACTAAATTTGACTCCATGCCCAATGGATTATTTTTCACCTTTGTTAATAACCACATCTTAAAACCTTATTTCTATTTCATATCTAGCCATTAAGCCTATTATATAGTGAGAGAACCCTCTTTGGTTTAGAAAGGCTAGATTCCAATCCTAAAGTTGGTTTGAAGGTTACCTCTGTGAGTTTCTTCCTCATCCAAACTAATTTACGGAGTGATAACATTTTTGGCACAGTTGTCGGGGAGCGAAGGTGAAATGTTCCCTGGGAGAAACAACAAAGTTCATATTTGACTTATGATGGTGAAAATAAGCCAAAGACATGAAGGTTGTACCATTCACATAGTGACTCCAGTTTAGATGATTCCAGAGCTCAGAATTTTCATGGTGACTCCATTGTCTGAGGAATTCAGAGCTTAAATTGTTGATTTGATTGCTTCAATATGACAGGGTATGTGGTAGAACTTCTTTCTATTGAAGGTTTTAGAGAATATTTTGATATGTTTGATGATGATCAAGTGGAATATTCTTTGTCAAATTTTCTACCCCAATATTTACATTCATGCAAATGTTTCGAGGAAAGGAGATGTTTTTTAGAAGCATTTTCTGATAAAGTTGAGAAATATATTGAGGTCTTAGGCGCTCAAATTCAATCCCACAGTATCCCCCAGGGGGCATCTCAATTAGAAAGTGTCATGATATGAAGTGTTATGTTCGATGAGGTTTCGAGCTCAAATCCCCCTGACTTATCCGTGCCTGCGGAAGGGGCATACGTATGGAACCTGTAGGTTATAGTGGTAGCATTCAGAATCGACCCTATGTCACGCATGTTCGAGACTGCCTAGTTGTTGATTCCGCCAGATACAAAAAAAAAAAATTCAATACCACAGTTTTAATTATCAAAATCAATTTCTTGAAAACCTTTTTTCTGCCAAAACAAGAAAAGAAGTGTTTCCCTTTGATATCAAGATTGAGGAATATTTTGAGAATAAATATGAGTTTGAAAATTCACAGTTGAAGCTATGGTTTGACATAGAGAATACACCAACAAAATTCAACCATGATGATCCAGTCACAAAATAATTTGAGGATCAACAAACAAATCATGTCTTTATTGATCTCGTAGCTGACTACATGGAGGGTTTTTTCAGCTTAAATTTTTAGCCATGTTTTCAATGTGGAAATAAGATGTATTATCAGTATTCATTACTATTATATTTTTGGGTTTCCATCTTGTTGAAGCATAGTCAAACATCCATATTCGTTGAGAAGCTATTGGATTGGTTGCATTGGCATTTTTATATCATTCGATGCGACAATTATTTAGCTATAAGAGTAGGATGATATATATATATATAAATAATCTCAGAGGTCTGAGCAACTTTTTTTCTTGTATTTTTAGTTTGGTTTGCAGTTTGGTTTTAGCTGGAGAAGGTCATAGGTCAAAGCAAGTTGCAGTCTTTAGTTTGGGAACAACCCAATGGATCAGGTACCTAGTCTACATGTTCTTTATTGCCTCATGGGGAGGAAATCATCCCCATTGGAACCGATGTTAGCACATGCAAATTTTTATAAATTTGTATAAAAATTGGTTTTTACTATTGGACACACCTACCACACTTAGAGAGGGGGGGTGAATGAGTGTGGGGATCTTTTTCCCAAAACTTCCCTCTTACACAAAACTCATTAGTTAGCATTTGACATTTACTCATTACTCATTGTTGTCATTAATAATCAGTTAGATGTGAATACATATCAGCAACATATATCATCAACAAATCATCTCCACAAGGAACACAAGGAACACAAGATGTATGTACAATTTTTATTTTTATTATGGACTTCAATCCAGGGGTTTTTCAGCAACAACTGAATAGAATCAAGACTCAGCTTACATTCTCAGCACCAACTAATATGAGGCAACAATCCTCAACAGATATCAATCTATACCATAAACAAGAGCATCAACCATGCACCAACCTGTGCCAAACAACCTGTACTATAAACAAGTGCATCTAACCATGTACCAAATATATACCAATCATGTGTCAACTACTCATAAACAATGACTCATCAATATGTACCAACATCATCAACTATACACCTTATGTATGTGCCAACTCATCAACTGCTTGTCTCAACCATGACTAGTTTTAGGATCTGAAACTGATACACAATTTTCTTCAGTGTGTTTTATGCAATTCCTCTATGTGGCACTACTTGTAACCTCTAAGAAAAGGAGTTATAGCAAAAATGGCATACCTTGCTGAATTCTAGATTATTCTAGAGAGCGACCTTGTAGAGTGTTCCCCGCACAGAATATTTGTTGAATCGATCTGAAACTGTTCTAGAGAATACTATAGACTGTAATATAACCAACACAATTGGTCTCACTCAATTTGGATCTATTATGAAGAAGTTATGATGTTTTTACCCGAAACACCTGTTTTTGACTAGTTTCAGGACTAGTCACAAATCCTATTTTCCACAAAGTGTAACTTAGAAAGCATCATCAAAAGAATTTATCCTTCCTTGCATTTCGGCCTTATTTTATTCACTTTCCTCAGATTTTCATATTAGATATCCTTGGTTACCTCAGTCACCTATAGATATTCAAGATGCTCAAGTGTTCCACACCAAAAATGCTCAAGAAGCTCTCACAAGAACCTCTCCATCAATACTCCAAAAGATATTCTCACGAGAAGCTCTCCATTGATCCACAAAAAGGATGATCTACAAGAGACCATTGTGATCTTATTTATACTTTCATCCTCTAAGTCACTTAACCCATTTTTAGGTCACTTAACCCATTTCTAGGTCACTTAACCTATTTTCCTTATTTTAGGGTTAACCACTTTTCATAAATAGAAAGTTCTCCAATACTTTATCATTTAAATATTCCTTCTTGATTTTGTCACCT
>ML793956.1:524728-538649 GCA_009831015.1 Picea engelmannii
AGAGAATCATGAACAATATATCCACCAAGTACATCATGTACCAAAATGTGCCCACCATGCACAACACCCATGTACATCAACCATGTACATCAACAATGTGCCAAAAGATATCATCCATGAAATGTATCCACCATATGCCAATAGGTGCATCTACCAATATGCCAACATGTGCATCTACCAACATGCCAAACAATGTGCATCTATCAATATGCTAAACAAATACCATCCATGAGTGTACCATCATACATCATTACTTGCACCAAGCAAGTATATCAATCATGCGTCAATAAGCTAAGATTCCCCATTGATGTACAACATGACTATCAATCTACATGTCTCAATGTGTAGCCCATCCACATGAAAAATGCATGCACCATGATATCCAACAATACCATATGCTTCCAATAATATATCATAAGATATATCAATGTGTTGACGGGCGAAATTGAACGCTCGTCAACTAGAGGAGTGGATCTGGTCCGGGGTTGTCTAAATAACCCAAACCGTTTGGAATGATCCACCCCGACGGGTTTAGTGGCTCCGTTGGCCGATCTAATTCCTAAGAAAATGAAAGAAAAACTAAACTAAAGAAACTAATCTAAGTGGAAAAAGCAACTACAACAAACTATATACAAATCTGAAATAAATATATACAGTTTACTTACTAATATTATACAATAATAATTCTATGAAATTAAATGTTCATCTATCAACGGAATTAAATATCAATCACAAATGTACAGTATTTATAGAATACAAATTTTGATCTAAATTTGCAAAAATCATTGGTAAAATGCCTTATGACAAAGAAACCATTGTTTTTTATTTTTCATATCTTTTATGTGAAAGAAGAGAAATAAAAACTAACTAAGATAAGCAATTAAGATAACAATCTGTACTATAAAACTAAACTATATATCTATCTAAAACTACTGACAATTCTCGAATTTATTAACTATTAAATAACAAACTGACCTGAAGTAACGCTTCCTATTTGTCCTATGCTCAGTACTTGATTTAGTTGTTTGGTGGGAGGAAACCCACACCAGATTCTCCACAAGCTTCTCGTAAACAAGAAGTAGCAGTGCTCTTTGAATATAAATGACAGAACAAATGAGACATAAAACGACAACAATCTTAAAGTTTACAGATCATCACATTTAGATAAATCCTGTGCGAAGATTTGTACAGAACAGTTCATTTAACGAAGAAGATAAACCTTTATTCATTAAATTGAAACAGAGTAATTGTTGCACTAGAAATGAGATACATAAGATATGGACGTAATTTAAATCAAAACGCATTAACCTGTAACAAGTCTTGATATCTAAAGTAGTCAACGACTTGATCACAAATTAAAATGCACAAAACTTGAATGAAAGTATGATAAATTGAAAGCTAAAGTTGTTACAAAAGATCCACTTCCATTCAAGTCTGTATCATCATAAATCCATAGTCTTTGTTCTCCCAACCGTGATGGGTTCATTACAAAAATAACAAGTATTTAAAGGCCACAGGGTAAAATATCCCTGTGGGAATTGTCAAAAACTGTTTGGAAAAATCTGGGAACAATCTCCCAAATCTCTATTTCTGCCTAAGGCTAACAACTTAACAAAATTATATAACAAAAACATGTTCTAAACTGCCACAGCATGTCCATTTTTCCATTGCAATTCGTATGTACCTGTATGTGGACACGAATAAACAAGTTTAGATAATGTTTTATTTGTAAAATTAACAAAAATCTAAATTTTATAACTAGCTACAGAATCTCACGATTCTGTAGCTGGTCATATTTACAAACATAATCATTTTAAATCAATCAAAATAATAAACAAAAATACATTCAACCTATTAAACAAATCCTTAATTACTAATTTAAAGCAAAGCAAGTCATTCATGCTAAAAGTAACCAAATATTTTATGCCAATTTGAAACAAACGAAATCGTGTTCAATTAACCGAATGGTAACAGGGATATATGTGATCTGTCAACCAACCTTTTTATTACCAATTTGAAACAAACAGAATCGTTTTGACAATTCAAAACCAACGAAATTATTTTTTTGAATCAATTTCAATCGAAACATACTATAATTGATCAAACAAATCTTTCATACTCACTTAACACAAACGCAATAGTTTATGTCAATTCAGAACTTAACAAAATCGTTGTTGAATCAAAACAAAGCTAACAAATTTTTTTTTTTTTTTTTTTAATTCAAAACTAACAGAACTATATCAAACCAATCTTTGATACTAATCCAATGCATACACAAATGGCTATGCTAATTCAAGGCATGCAACATCATTTCTGAATCAAACCAAACAGAAATGAATCGAACTAATTCAGGGCCGACACAATCGTTATACTAATTCAAGAGCAATAAAATCGTATTAATCAAAACATAACTATATTCAATTTTAGCAAACAAATATTTTGTACATGATTCAAAACGAAATCATTCTTGGTAGTTTGAAAATAACATAATTGTTTTGAATCTATTTAAACAAACAAAACTAATTTGGAGCAAACACGATCGGCTAACCAAATCTTTCAAAAATCGATGTTGAAATACGTACCTGGGTTGTATAAAAATGATTCGGTCAGGATAACTTTGAGTTGACAAAGGCAGTAGCTACCTCAACATTTCTGAAGAGAATTGAACCCATAGTCTTATGCTTCTTCTTGTTGTCTTGTAGCCTATCGTTTTCCTTTGACAACACAGTAACCTGTTCCTCCAATGATTTAATTTTAGATTGCAACAGAGGAACATCCGTGTAGTAACGTTCAAGCCAAGAATTGCATTGAGTACACGATGGTTGATCGGGCCAAGTCACTACAGGTGAGGGTTCTCTCGAATTACTAGGGGTTCCGCTGTCAAGCTTGATTCCTGGGAAGTTAGGGTCATCCTTGAGGCACAGAGGTAGGTTGGAAACATAGTCATAGGGTTCCACAGAACAGAGCCCATGAGAGTAAGGGTATTCCTTGGCCAAGAAACGTTCAATCTCAGAATCCGAGTCTTCGCTCAGAACAATAGGCTTCTGGTCAGTGTTCTATTTGGGCTTGTTCCGAACACATCTAGATATCCATCGTGCATTCTTCTTTTCCTTACTATTGATACCAGTATCACCTTTTCCTTTCTTCCTTACAGGCCTCTTGACGGTCTTAGTATTGTCTTTAGCACACGGGTCAGCCATGGTATCGGGTAGGTCAATGTTGGGGCAGTTCGAGGGTTTGACAGGGGGTAGAAGGGTAGGAGGTGGCACGGAAGGCCCAACCAGGGTTTTAGTGACCACAACCTTGTCCACTTGGATACACTCGGGAGTGGAAAACCCATTCCTTGATAGGAAGGCTTGCCAACAGTCACCACGAAGCTTCAAATGATGGACAATAATGATTTTGATCAAGCAGTGATGGAAAAGGCTGCTACCGGCCTTCTCTCGCTTAAATCATTTGGACATTTTATACAGGCTATGTAGGAGGTAGTGAGGAATATTCAGAGGGTATTCTATAAAATTCATAAGCAACCGAAGATGGTAAAGAAACACTAAACCATAACAACCTTCGCAAGTCACGAATTTCTTAACAATTTCTAATAGATCATGCCACCTAGTCTTAAGGGTAGTGACGGGCATACCTCTATCAGAACTAACAATCTTCCTCTATGTGAATAGGACCGACCATGGCACCTCATCCACTTTTGAATTCTTAAACCACCTCTGCCCTTTAACTGGTAAGCCCTTAGCTAAGCTGAGGAATTCCTCATTTAGCTCGAGTTGGATATCCCCGACCTTAGCCTTGCATTTGTCGAACGTGAGGGAAAACTGTTGGGCGACCATAAGGTTGAAACCCTCAAATTTTTGGATAAAAACTAGCTAGCCACAATTCTCCAGGTCTTCACGAGAATTGTCAAATAGCAGGAGCGTTTGGATGCCATTAGGTTCTATGCGCACCACAGGTGCCATAGGAGAGAGAACACAGTGAGTAGGGTAAACGAACAAGGGTTTGGACAGGGTATATGTAGGACCACAAGCTCACAGGCTTCCCCAAAACCAATAGAGGTAACCCGAGATACACGGTAGGCATTAATGCCTAAGTGTGCGAGGGTGGTGGAACGAAACAATCCCATGCAAAACATTCATATCAGAATGTACAATCGGCGGCGCTATGGTGATTCAAATCACTAGTGGTGTGTGTTAAAAGAAATGTGAATCAAACAACTATTGAAAGTTATGATAAGTTGACCCGAACATTTGCACAACAATAGTGTTTGCATGATTTAAAACAATATTTCGAATTTAGCACCAAAGATTTGACCATAAAACTTATGCTTTTTATGAAACCATTGCACTAAGGGTCTGATCACAATGTTAATGCTTTGTTATGAAACCATTGCACCAAATAATTTGACTAAAGACAATAGAACATCAAACCACCATTGTATCAAGGACTCAATCACAATCACTAGAATACCATTGCATCGCAAACTTATAAAATGAAGTCATATTAAAAAATGAAAAGTGAGTAAAGATTTGGTGTCTTTCCAACTGTGTGACCATTATTGAATTAGAAGTGAAATGAACACATAGACAAGAGTAACCATAATAATCCAGTGACGATTTTAGTGCCATCAACATGACTTCAAATTCAAGGTTTTCACACTTGCAGTCGTGAAAATGAAAACAAAAGGCAGGTGTGCGAATGCGCAAAATAATCATGTTGTTTTATTCAAAAGAATGTGATGAGAGTCAAGGGTTCCAAAACACTTATGTAGGTAGCTTGTAAAGATAGGATAAAAATGCGAAATGGCTGCCAGCAATGGCGACACACTGGTAGAAGCAGTTATCTCTGCCAAAAGAAAAAATTCAGATTATGATAATGAGAATAATTCTAACTCAAAAACAACCAAAAAGATGTTTAAACATCATTATTAATCAAATATTCCAGCAGTGCTTAAAGGATGAAAACTGATAACAGTCTTAAGACAAGCGAATCATGATATTAAAGATAAATCTCCAATACTATTGACAGAGCCACTGCTGCTAGCAGGCGTCCATAGCCTTGACAGGGTTGCCATTTAACCCACTCTAATATCTGTATCCTGCTAAGAATTTCCAGATTAGAATAAAGGACATTTTAAGGTCAAGAGATTTCATACTTACGAATTTTCGTATACCCAACATTACTTCGCTGCCAGCGGGCCTGTTCAGTACCCCAGCGAAGTTGTCTTGGCGTCATGCATGCATTTACTCGCTGCCAATAGACCTTTTTAGCATCTCAGCGGGTTTACAAGCACTTCCCACATCTCTTTTATGATTTTTTTTTTTTTAAGATATATAATTGAGCGGGGTGACGCTGAAAATTATGTTATTTTTGACATATTTTTTACAGACCTTGAAAGAATTTTTTAAAAGTGTCCTTCATTAATATTCAGAGATGGTTTGTTTACAAAACCAACCTTCTAAGGCAGGGAGATATCTTTCTGAGTTATTCCCTTAAGGAACATGGACATCATAAGAAGATAATGGATGATCGTGACATGCTTCTCTCAGAGATCGAAATCAGTTAACTTCTTTCAAACAACAGTCTTTGCCCAACATGGCTGTAAATTTCAGAAGTATATTATAATTGATGTTTAGACAATTTTTCAGCAGTCATTTTAGTGAGAGAATTTTCTGTTTTCTTTGTCTGAACAGTTCAAAATGCAGGTATGGGTATTTCCAAAAACAAAAACTGATGAGCGTAAGGGGAATAATCAAAACAAACACAGTAAAAGAAAAGCAAACAAAAAGAAAAATATTTACACAGTATACACAGGGTTGTCATCAAGCGAAATATCTTTTCAGATCTTGTCCATTCACTAGATAGGTTTCTGGTTGTCCCTCTAGACTCTGTAACCAGAAAGAGCTGGGACCCAATTTCTCACCAATTAAAAATGGTCCAAGCCATAAGTTCTGAAACTTCATGTGCTCTCCCTTCCCTCATGCGGTTTGTCCCATTTCAAGACCAGGTCAACTACTTCGAAGTTCCTATCAGAGGTAGAGTTGGAATCGAACAAGATTTTGACCACTAGTTGATGCTGATCTAACTTACGTTTAGCTTGAGTTCTTACCTCTTCTAGTTTTATTAAAGCGTTAATTTGGTTATCCAAAGGGGGGCATTCTTCTTCTTGTATTTTCTGTGATAGTTGTAGTGAGGGAAGAAGAATATGTGGTGGCAGAATTGCTTCTCTGCCATAGACGAGAAAGAAGGGAGAGTTACCTACAACAGTATTTGGTGTTACCCTATCATCCCAGATTGTGTTTAACAGTGCATTATGCCAGTTTTTGTGATTCTCAGATACCGTTTTCTTGATGATTTTAATCAGATTCTTATTTGTTGATTCTGCCAATCCATTGCCCTGGGGGTAGTAGCTGGTAGAATACTTCAATTTAATTCCTTTTTCTAGAGCGAACCGACTCATCTCAAGAGACAAAAAATAAGAAGCATTATCGAATACTAAACAATCAGGGATACCAAAACGAGTAATAATATTTGAATTTAAAAAGGCAATTACCTGACTGGTATTCACAGTTCTTAATGTGACAGCTTCAGACCACCTGGTGAAGTAATCTGTGGCTGTTATGATAAACTTATGTTTTTGTGAGGATGGTGGATTGATTGGACCTATAATATCAAGACCCCACTGCTAAAAAGGGGAGTCTACTGAAACAGGATGCAAAGGAAAGGTTGGTTTATGTATTCTCCTGGATGCTTTTTCACAAATAATACACTTGAAACACAAGGCATGGGCATCTCTAAAGAGTGTAGGCCAGTAATAACCGGCTCTCAAAACTTTATGGGTAGTGGTGTCACCACCAAAATGCCTACCAGCTTCTCATGCGTGCAGTTATAGCAAGACCTTTTCTGCTTCATCTTTCTCAAGACAGCGCATTAGTACTCCATCAAAATTTTGACGAAACATAATACCATTAATCAACTGAAAGGAGGCAGATTTTAATCTTAACGCTCTTATTTTAGTGGGATCCAGGTGACAGGGGGCTAATCCATGTTCAAGACATAATTTTATATCGTCATGCCATGGACTGACAAACTTTTGTGCATAGAAGATTACATTTTGATTGTGTTGTCCTAGGTTTGATATATCGTTTTCTTCTTGTTGTCCCGCTGCTGAGTCAACAACTAACTTGCACAGCCCTTGGCCTCTCACTATCTGAGTTGGGGTGATTTCTATGTCGTACTCCTGCAAGGAGGTAACCCAGTTCGCCCTATTTTCGCCTAATTCTTTCTGCACTAACAGATTCCTGGCGGTTGGGTAAGGGACAATAATTTTCGTCCTAGATTTCAAAAGATAAGATCGGAAGTGCTTGACTGCTTTAAAAATAGTGTAGGCTTGCTGATATACTGTTGGGTAATTAAGTTCTGCACCTTTGAAAGCAAAGCTCATAAAGGCAATGGGTACTTCATTGTTTTTAGCGTTCTTTTGAGTTAGGATGACAGCGTTGGAATGGTCAGAAGCAAACATGTAGAGCATGAAGTCTTGCGAAAAGTTGGGGCTCATGAGAGAAGGAGCGTCTATTATGGCCTTTTTTATTGAATTAAAAGCTTGATTTTCTAAGGGTCCCCAATGATATTGGGCATCTTCCTTAATTAAATTTTGTAAAGGTCTCACCATCTCGGAGAAACTGGGAACAAATCTCCTGACGAAGTTTAACTGTCCTAAGAAAGACTGCATAGACTTTTTGGATGAGGGAGGGGGGAGTTTCGAGATGACTTGAGTCCTTTCCAGGTTCATAATCATCCCTTTTCATGACACAATAAATCCTAAGAGTCTACCTTGTTCTACTGCGAAGATAGATTTTTTAGGATTCAAGGAAATGTCGTATTTACGACATCGCTGTAGAGCGGCTCTTAAATGAGCTAGATGATCGGTTTTGTTTTCGGAAAATATAGTAACATCATCTAAGTAAACTACAACAGATTGATTGATTAAGCCTCAGAAAGCGATGTCCATCGCTCTCTGGAAAGTGGCACTGGCATTAATCAGTCCAAAGGGCATTTCCCTATAAGCGTAGGTACCCCATGGAGTGCGGAAGGTAGTTTTAAGTTGGTCTGGGGGAGACATCAGGACTTGGTTGTACCCTAAAAAACCATCCAATAAGGATAGTCTCTCAAAACCAGATACTTGTTGAAGGATCTGTTCCATGGGTGGGACAGGGTAGTTGTCTTTATCAGACGCTCTATTAAGGTTTCGAAAATCGACGCAATGTCGGATTTCCCCATTTTTCTTCCGAACAGGGACAAGGTTAGAAACCCATTGCGTTTGCCTAACTGGGAAAATTATCTTAGCATTTAGGAGTTTATTTAATTCTTTTTTGATGGTCAGTTCAAGCTTAGGGTGCATTTTCCTTAACTTTTGTTGAGAGGGCAAGGTTTGGGGTTTCATAGGAATGACGTGTTGTATGATGTTAGGATCGAAAGTTTTAAGGTCATCATACGTCCATGCAAAAATGTCTTTGAATTATTTAAACAATTTAATAAAGGCGTATTTCTCTTGTTCAGAACACCCCACCCCTAAATTAATGCACTGTGGATTGTCATTAGTTCCCAAGTTTACTTTTTCATATGATAATGAGGAACTATTGGTTTTACAGTTGACCGATTTTTTGAATTTATCTTGAAAATCGTAAAAATTTTCTAATCTAACTACAGATTTAGGGATCGAATTTACCATATCCGATGAAGATTCAGGATATCTTGGATCTGGTATTACCGTGAAATTGTGCAAATTTTCGTCGTGAGTGCATTCGTCGATCACCGCACCTTGGAATGTTTCTTCCATGTGCAGGAAGATAATAATTTGTTGATCATCGTCGAAGACTCTCCAATTCGTGATGTTGTCGGGAACGGATGGCCTGAACAACAGTTCGACGGAGAATGCATTCGGAGACAAGCCTTCTACAGGGAAGAGTTTGGAAGCCACGTTAGCTAATATATCATCTTCAGAATTATTCAATCTAGGAATAGAATTTATATTGAAAGAAGAAAACTTATTCATTAAATTCCATACCTCATATTGGTAGCTTTTAAGATGCCGAGAAAGACAATGGATAGAATCTCTTACCTGTCTAACCACGATTTCGGAATCGCCAAAGACAGTCAAATTTTCAATGTTCATATCTAAATATTTTCTGAGGCCCTGCAGTAAAGCCTCATATTCTGCTGTGTTATTAGTACATTCAAATTCTAGCCTACATGCAATAAAGGAATTGTTACCTACGGGATCAATAATAACGCAGCCCACACTAGCTCCTTCCTTGGACTTTGACCCATCAAAGTAAAGAGCCCAAATTTAATTTTTATCGGGTGTATGAGACCATTGTGTAGAAACTGCTCGCTGCACATATGCTACAATCTCGGACTGATGTTCTAGGTTGGTGATAGCTGAAGTCTCGGCCATGAAATTGACGAAAAAAGTATCCATCCCTTGTATTTCAGGTGAATCGGCAGAAGGTGTAAATGGCTCATTGGGATCATTTAAATCTGTGACTGTGAGCTTTAGGTAGCGTTCACGATTTACCTTGATCTTGTTGGGCTTGCCATTCTTGGGCAACCGCAGGTGAGACCAATCCGTCGCGAAGTAGCCATGTAGCTGCTCTGACCAGTCCCTACTTAAAAACAAAACATACACTTCTAGAATATCCACAATAATAATATCAATTACTTGATGAACTTTGGGGTTAGACGATAATCTTATAAGTACATTCCTTAATTCGCCTATAACTTTAACACTAGTTTGATCAAGTTGGATGATTTTTAAGGTTGATGGTTCAACTTCAGCATTAATCTTTTGACACATAGACCATGGCATTACATTGAATGACGCTCCTGAATCTACCATACAATTGTGCACGTTTCTATTGAAGATTTCGAAAGTTAACAAAAATGGAGGTAAATTTCTGCGAGTACTAAGGGTGGAAGCTTGTGGCTTTTTACTCGCAGTCTCTAAAGCTAATTTATCTACATTTGTTACATTATTTACAGGAAGGCTTCCTTTCTTGTGAATATCAGGATTATTCTTAGCGGAAGCCTTCTGAGGAAATTTGTTTTGAACAACCTTGTTACTGTTTGAATTACTATTTTTTCTATTCTCTGCGATATTTTGTAACATTTTTTGTAGCAAAAACGAAAATTTTAATAATTCATAAACATAAATGTTAGCCCTTAACTTTTTTAGGTCTTCAACTAAATCATAATCTAAGTTGGGGTTTACATGACTCTGTTTAGTCTCAGCTAGTTTAGATTGTTTTGGAGGCAAACTCGTAGTGTTTTCGGAAGAAGGTTTGTTTGTTGTCTTACTCCTAGTATTGTAGGGATGAACTGTCTCGAAATTAGCTTGAAAAATGCTATCCGAGAAGTGTCCAAAAATGTTCAAAGAAGATTCTTCTTCTTCAAATGTCTCTTGTTCAACTACCTCCTCAGGGATTTCAGGAGGCATCAAGTTATCCTGGGCTTCTAGAATTGTTTGAAGGGCATATTGCAGACTTTCTAGATTTAGGCCCTCGGTATTTGGATTAGGTCAGTCGGTGGAAAAAGGATTCCTGAATGGGGGTTTGTAAGGCCCTTTTCTCAAAGAAGCTTCTTCGATCGTCCTTTTCAAATCTATAACTTGATTTGACAGTTTCTGAATGACTTTTGTTAAGTTTTCTAAATCCGATCTTTCAAGTTGTGTTTTACTTTGAGAAGGTCTAGAGAGGATTTCAATCTTCTTTTTGGAAGATGAACTAGTCTTTGGTTCATTGCTAGTAGTATCTTTTAAACTGAGGATGTATTTTTCAATTTGACTCGCCTTTTCAAAGGCCTCTAACAATGTGTCTTTCTTAGATCGTTTTACCCAAATGGCTATACTTTGATGCAAGGCTTTAGTATCGTATGCTATGATAAGATTGTCGGCAGGCATCGAATCGGTAGGGATTCGGTTCTTAAGTGTTAAGAATCTTTGGTTAAAGTCTTTGATTTTCTCTTTCGGGTTCATTCTTAAACTAGAAAGCTCCATGACTAGAACATCAGGGGACTTATAGTCCCCAAACTTCTCAAGGAAGCAGGATTCAAACTTCTCCCAAGACACGATGGTATGGGGTTGGTGGTAAAAGTACCAGGTAGAGGCATTTCCCTCGAAAGTATAGGGGAACAACCTACAGACTATGTCTTCGTGCTCGACATTACGGAGTCTAATGGATAACATAAACTTTTTAATGTGATCTTCGGCAATTTGTTTAGAGTTAGGGTCAAACTTGGGAAGCCACTTTTTCGGATGTTTGGGTAAGGGATGTTGAGGCCCGGGTATGGCTACTGCATACTGGTCGAGCCAGGGTCTGGTAGGATTTTTCTGGTTGGCCATTGGTGTAGGCGGTGTGGAAGATTGAGAAGAGGAACTGCCTTTGTCAAAAGAGTCTTCTTCATAAGAGTCTTCTCCAGAAGAAGAAGGAGATGATGGAGGTGGTGAGGGTGGTATTCCAGATCCTCCTGCAGCAGGAGTGAGGATTGGATCTCTAGGGTTCAAAGTGAGGTTAGTGCCTCCAAGTTGTTCTCTGATATCATAGAAATCTAAAGTTTGGTCCAAAGGCCGATTAGGTTGTCTTAAATGGGCGAAGGCACTATGTGTTCTTAAGAGAGATTGGCGGACAATCTCCTGTACGTCACCACCTGTAGGATTTGGGGTTACTGGTTGAACTGTGATCCGTAGATCGTCATTTGATGTGGTTGTTGTTTGAGGGACAATGTTTTCATTTGAATGACTTCTTGTCACTATAGGTGAGTGGTTGGGTGGTGGAGGAGTCTTACAACCGCCTCGGGCCATTAATAATTTTCAGACCCTCCTTCTAGCACCATTTGTTGACAGGCGAAATTGAATGCTCGTCAACTTGAGGAGTGGATCCGGTCCAGGGTTGTCTAAATAACCCAAGCCATTTGGAATGATCCACCCCAACGGGTTTAGCGGCTCCGTTGGCCGATCTAAGTCCTAAGAAAATGAAAGAAAAACTAAACTAAAGAAACTAATCTAAGTGGAAAAAGAAACTACAACAAACTATATACAAATCTGCAATAAATATATGCAGTTTACTTACTAATATTATACAATAATAATTCTATGAAATTAAATGTTTAGCTATCAACAAAATTAAATATCCATCACAAATGTACAGTATTTACAAAATACAAATTTTGATCTAAATTTGCAAAAATCATTGGTAAAATGCCTTATGACAGCAAAATCATTATTTTTTATTTTCCATATCTTTTCTGTGAAAGAAGAGAAATAAAAACTAACTAAGCTAAGAAATTAAGATAACAATCTGTACTATAAAACTGAACTATATATCTATCTAAAACTACTAAGAATTCTCGAATTTATTAACTATTAAATAACAAACTGACCTGAAGTAACGCTTCTTATTTATCCTGTGCTCAGTACTTGATTTAGCTGTTTGGTGGGAGGAAACCCGCACCAGATTCTCCACAAGCTTCTCGTAAACAAGAAGCAGTAGTTCTCTTTGAATATAAATGACAGAACAAACGAGACATAAAATGACAACAATCTTAAAGTTTACAAATCATCACATTTAGATAAATCCTGTGCGAAGATTTGTACAGAATAGTTCATTTAACGAAGAAGATAAACCTTTATTCATTAAATTCAAATATATTAATTGTTGTACTAGAAATGAGATACATAAGATATGGACAGAATTTAAATCACAACGCATTAACCTGTAACAAGTCTTGATATCTAAAGTAGTCAATGACTTGATCACAAATTAAAATGCACAAAACTTGAACGAAAGTATGATAAATTGAAAGCTAAAGATGTTACAAAAGATCCACTTCCATTCGAGTCTGTATCATCATAAATCCACAGTATTTGTTCTCCCAACCGTGATGGGTTCATTACAAAAATAACAAGTATTTAAAGGCCACAGGGTAAAACATCCCTGTGGGAATTGTCAAAAACTGTTTGGAAAAATCTGGGAACAATCTCCCAAATCTCTATTTCTTCCTAAGGCTAACAACTTAACAAAATGATATAACAAAAACATGTTCTAAACTACAACAGCATGTCCATTTTTCCATTACAATTCGTACGTACCTGTAGGTGGACAAGAATAAACAAGTTTAGATAATGTTTTATTTGTAAAATTAACAAAAATCTAAATTTTATGACTAGCTACAGAATCTTACAATTCTGTAGCTGGTCATATTTACAAACAGAATCATTTTAAATCAATCCAAATAATAAACAAAAATACATTCAACCTATTAAACAAATCCTTAATTACTAATTTAAAGCAAACCAAATCATTCACGCTAGAAGTAACCAAACCTTTTATGCCAATTTGAAACAAACAAAATCATGTTCGATTAACCGAATGGTAACAGGGATATATGCGATCTGTCAACCAACCTTTTTATAACCAATTTGAAACAGATAGAATCTTTTTAACAATTCAAAACCAACGAAATCATTTTTTTGAATCAATTTCAATCGAAACAGACTATAATCGATCAAACAAATCTTTTGTACTCACTTAACACAAAAGCAATAGTTTATGTCAATTTAGAACTTAACAAAATCGTTGTTGAATCAAAACAAAATTAATAGAATCTTTTTTTTTTAATTCAAAACTATCAGAACTATATCAAACCAATCTTTGATACTAATCCAACGCATACACAAACGGCTATGCTAATTCAAGGCATGCAACATCGTTTCTAAATATGCAAGATACCAGATATATAAAATATGCAGAACATAAATGAAATGCTAGAAATGACAGAATAACAGTAAAATATCCAGCATAATCTTCACAATACACAGAAATGATATACGAAATAGCAACAGAAATAGCACTTTGAATCA
>ML793956.1:549948-575052 GCA_009831015.1 Picea engelmannii
ATTTTGTCACCTTACTTTATCATTTCTTGATTTTGTCACTTCTCTTTATTATTTAAATAATCCACCTTGACTTTGTCACTTTACTTTATCATTTAAATAATGATTTCTTCTTTTAGGTCATTTTGACTTCTTTGACCTTGGGGACTTCAAGCCTTCATGTGGGGGTCCTTCATCTTCGTAAGGCCATAACTCTCAAACCATGAGGAGTTATGTGACATTCCACATACCACTAGAAATGGAATGACAAGCAATATTCATCTAGGATAGTTTCATCAACAATTTCCTTGATCTTCATCTCATTATTCCACATACAAGCATGGGTCCTCCAACCATTCTTCTAGGATAACTCAATCCGCAAAGCGTCTTCTCGTGAGTTATTTCACCATAAGGGGACCACTTTGGAGTTCATCCATTTGTGCACTTTATCAATCATGATAAGACAATAATGAGAGCATGGGTCCTCCAACCATTCTTCTAGGATAACTCAATCCGCAAAGCCTCTTCCCATGAGGGATTTCCCCATAAGGGGACCACTTTGGATTTCATCCATTTGTGCACCTTATCAATCATGATAAGACAATAATGAGTCATCTATACATTTTTCCAACAATGCATCATATACCAATGAAACCACATCGATCCATCTTCATCATGTATCAATGACAACTCATTGATCCATCTTCATCTATGCATTCTCATCAAGGACAATACATATTATATTACATCAATCATCAATCATTCAATCCTTTGACATCAATCAATAAAACCATTGGCATCAATGACAACATGATCCAACATTTACAGGATTATTACGCTCTCAAGATCATATGCAGGATCATGGTTATTTTTGGCAAAACAAAAGGTTTGACATATATTAGGATTTTTAAAAAAATTGTGTTTGAAAGGGTAATGAAGTGATCTTAGGGTTTCTTATCATCATATCAAGTGTCAAACTATCAATCAGTGACCTTCAGCCATCAATCAAAGACAAACAATAAGAGAAAATGTCAAAAGGAACCTCGCTCTATAAGTTTGTTCCGCAAGTTCTGGAAATGACTGTTTTTCAGTCAACTTCAAACTCCATTTCTAACCAAATGGAAATAAATATTTGAAAACTGAAAGAGGATTTTTCAAGAACGAACCCATCCACAAAGAGCTCTCTCAATTTCTTCACATGTGTCATGGTTTGGAATATTCGAATGGATCTTTACAACCTATTTTTCAGATTTAAACATTTAATGATTTCTTGTTTTAGTCATTATCTTTGGGCACAGATATTGTGGAGATGGAGAGGAATTTTCAAAAAAGGAAAGAGGTTGTTTTCAATAACTGTTTCTTATAAAAAAACCTCTCTCATTTTTGTAACATCTATCATGATTCGAGAAATATAATGTTATATTTGACACCTATTTTCCAGAAAATTGATTCCTATTTCCTAGCAGGCAGTTCTAAACTTGTTGCTATAATTTTGTAACCAAATCCAACTTTGGGAAGTAGTTGAGATGAAACTCCTCAAATTGGGGAATAGTATTTTATTTATATATTTTTAATTTTTATTGACTAAATGGGGTTGACAAAAAGTGTAGAAGAGATATCTTTGAGCACTTGTGTAATTTTTTGAGTTTTAATGGAATATCAGTCAAAAGGCCAGAACTACTCTTACCAGAGATTCTTGTGTTGATGATCTGAAGTGTGTGATTCTCTCTTATGTATGTTTTTCCTATTCTCTTTTTTCATTTCATCTGTAGCCTACATTTTCTTAATTAATGATTTAAAATTCATCTGATATTGATGCTCTAGATCAAACTTAAGTACTGTAATTTCTTCTAAGGCACAATCATAATTCACCCTAGTTGGTGCTCTGAATGTAGTTGTTTGTTTTCTTTTTATTCCATTATATTACAACAATATTTTCACGAAAATATTATCATGTACCTAGCCTCTACTTCCTTGGTATTTCTAAAACCATTCATTGATAGTTCTCATTGCACTAAATTTGAGTCCATGCCCAATGGATTCTTTTTCACCTCTATCATCAACCACATTTTAAAACCTTATTTCCATTTCAGATCTGGACACTAGGCCTAATATACAGTGAGAGAACCCTCTCTGGTTTGGAAACGCCAGATTCCAAGACTAAAGTTGGTTTTAACGTTACCTCTGTGAGTTTATTCCTCATCCAAAGAAATTTATGGAGTGATAACATTTTTAGCGTTGTTGTCGGGGAGCGAAGGTGAAATATTCCCTGGGAGAATCGAGAAAGATAAGATTTGACTTTTGATGGAGAACAGAAGCCAAGCACATGAAGGTTGTACCATTCACCTGGTGACTCCATTTTAGATGAATATAGAACTCAAAATTTTCTTGGCGACTCCACTATCTGAGGAATTCAAATCTTAAACTATTGATTTGGTTGCTTCAAGATGACAGGGTATGTGGAAGACTCTTACTATTGAAGGTTTTAGAGAATATTTTTATATGTTTGATGATGATCAAGTGTAAGATGATTTATCAAATTTTCTACCCCAATATTTACGTTCATGAAATTTTTTCGAGGAAAGGAGATTTTTTTTAGAAGCATTTGTTGATAAAATTGAGAAAGATATTGAGGTCTTGGATGCTCAAATTCAATCCCACGGTTTTAACTATCAAAATCAATTTCTTGAAAACCTTTTCCTACCGAAATAAGAGAAATAAGTGTTGCCATTTGATATCAATATTGAGGAATATTTTGAGAATAAAGATGAGTTTGAAAATTCACAGTTGAAGCTATGGTTTGACATAGAGAATACATAAAAAAAAATCAACCATGATGATCTAGTCACAAAATACTTTGAGGATCAAGAAACAGATCATGTCTTTATTGATTATGTAGATGACTATATGGAGGGTTTTTCCCTCTTAAATTTTCAGCCATGTTTGCAATGTGGAAATAAGATGTATTATCAGTTGTCATTACTATTATATTTTCTGGATTCCATCTTGTTGAAGCATAATCAAACATCCATGTTAGTTGAGAAACTACTAGATTGGTTGCATTGGCATTTTTCTATCATTTCATCCGATAGTTATTTAGCTATTAGAGTAGGATGATCTATATATAAATAAGCTAAGAGGTATGAGTATATTTTTATCTTGTAATTTTAGTTTGGGTTTCAGTTTGGTTTCAGTTGGATAAGGTCATAGGTAAGAGCAAGTTGCAGTATTCAATTTGGGAACAACCCAATGGATCAGGCACCTAGTCTACATGTTCTTTGCTTCCTCACAGCGAGGACAACATCCCCACTGGAGCCAATTTTAGCACATGTAAATTTTTATAAATTTGGATAAAAAGTAGTTTTTACAAGATTATTACGCTCTTAGGATCATATGCAGGATCAGGGTTTTTTGGGGCAAAACAAAAGGTTTGACATATACTAGGATTTTGAAGAAAATGGTGTTTGAAAGGGTAATCAAGTGGTCCTAGGGATGCCTATCATCATATTGAGTTTCAAATTATCAATCAATTACCTTCAACCATCAATCAAAGCCAAAAAATAGAAAAATGTTAAAAGGAACCTCACTTCGCAAGTTCACTGCGCAAGTTTTGGAAATGACTGTTTTTTCAGTCAACTTCAAACTCCGTTTCTGACCAAATGGAAAGAAATATTTGAAAAATAAAAGACGATTTTATTAAGAATGAGCCCATTCACAAAAAACTCTCTTAGTTTCTTCATATGTGTCATGGTTTGGAATATTCTAATGGATATTTACAACATATTTTTCAGATTTAAACATTTAATGATTTCTTGTTTTAGTCATTATCTTTGGGCACAGAGCCTGAGACATTGGAGAGTAATTTTCAAAAATGGAAAGATATTTTTTTCAATAACAAGTTCATATACAAAAACCTTTCTCATTTTTGTAACATATATCATTATTTGAGAGATATGATGTTATCTTTGATGCCTAGTTTCCAGAAAATTGATTCCTATTTCCTAGGAGGCAATTCTAAACATGTTGCTATAATTTTGTAACCAGATCCAACTTTGGGAAGTAGTTGAGATGGACCTCCTTAGCGTGGGGAAGATTATTTTCTATATATATACATAACTACTGATATCTTTGAGCACTTGTGTAATTTTTTGAGTTTTAATGGAATATCAGTCAAAAGTACATAACTACTCTTACGAGAGATTCTCGTGTTGGTGATATGAAGTGTGTGCTTCTCTCTTATGTATGTTTTTCATGTTCTATTTTTTCATTTCATCTATAACATGCATTTTCTTAATTAATTATTTAGAATTCATCTGATATTGATGCTCTAGATCAAACTTAAGTACTACAATTTCTTCTAAGACACAGTCAGAATTCATCCTAGTTGGTGCTCTGAATGTATTTGTTTGTTTATTTTTTCTTCCACTATATTAAAATAATAATTTCAATGAAACATTATCAGCTACCTAACATTTTCTTCCTTGATAGTTCTAAAGACAATCACTGATAGTTCCCATTGCACTAAATTTAAGTCCATGCCCAATGGATTCTTCTTCATCTTTGTCATCAACCACATCTTAAAACCTTATTTCCATTTTAGATCTAGCCACTAAGCCTAATATACAGTGATAGAGCCCTCTATGGTTTGGAAAGGCTAGATTCCAAGCCTAAAGTTGGTTTTAAGGTTACCTATGTGAGTTTCTTACTCAGCCAAAGCAATTTACAGAGTGATAATAGTGTTGACACAATCTGAGTCATTAGAATTAAAGTCTCAGGATCCGTCAAATATGAATATTTATCCCACTAGAGTGATCGTCGTCGGAATAGGGAAAATTGGGGTAAATAATATTTCATGGGAGATATACCTCTAAGATGATGAAGAAAGGTTTTGTGAAGTCAGAACCAATGATAGGGGAGTTGAGGGATAGGTACCAAATAAATACCATGTTAGTGCCACGTCAGATGGTATGAGTGGTAGGAAGCCACGTGGATGCCATGTGGAAGTAAGATGGATTTTGACAATGAGAGACCGAAACTTTGGGAGGCTATAACATTAGATCCAGAGGTCACATTTGGATATGGTTGTAGCCATTGGAGATCCCAAGGAGAATATAATCCATCTATGGTCCTTAGGATCAGATAAGAGTTGAGTTGAGAATGAGAAACCTTATAGCCCACCAGCCTAAGATAGGGTTAGGGGGTCAAGTCTGTTACATTTATTTGGATAGTGTAGTTGCAATATGTGATTTCTATGATAAACCTAGGTAAAATCTATTGTTTTCACTTTTCATTTTCCAATTCGTTAATAAAAAAAAATCACAAATGGTATCAGAGCACTTTCTTGAGCCCATATTTTAGAGCATTTTTCTAGGCTAGAAACTTATTTTGGCGTCTATAAATAACACAATGGTCTACCATTTAGTAGGTAAATCTACAGTAGGGGAAGAATATATGAAGGAAATGCATTCAGTTTCACCTAGTTGGACACCCTTGTAACCCATATTGGTACCGCTTCAACTAATACCACATCAGACAACACATGTATATGGAATTTCACTTCCACATACCCTAGTATATCAAAGCCTCCTTAGTTAGTGCCCTAAGAAATTGAGTTGAGTATTATTGTTTGACCCCACACATATATTTGATCCATAAATGAGGGACTTATATCCCACTCTCTTAACCAACACATATCCTTTGTGGAATTTAACTTCTATTCTTTATCTTAGCCCTATCCTCTGGCTTGTACAAATTGCTCCGTCTCGAACAAGGTTACTAGGCCTATTCCTTTTCCCTATATAGGATCTCTCTCTTTCAAAGGTTTCTAGCATATTCTTCATTGTACAATGATCTTTGTCATTCTTTGTTACCAAACTTTCTTGCACACAATACAACCATATATTGTCATTTATGCCACCCAATGATCTAAGTTTAAGTTATAGTCTTCAATGTTTATATTCTTGATGAATTTTTGAGTGCCAACTTCTCCTTCATAGTTGAATAGTGAACAAGGAATGAGAGTTGTGTTTACATTGTTTTCTTTCTAGACCAATTACTTATCATACACCATGTACTGTGAGAGACAACCTATAAATGGATATCATATATCTAGTAACTTTTCTAGTTATATAGAGCAGGGAATGTGTGTATTATTATTTGCAAAAATACATTGTTTCCTACAATCAACCAAAATACCAACCATGAATTAAATTGACCAACATTGCAATGACGTGACCCAAGTTATGGAAAAGTTGACCAAGATAGTGTGAATTGAATATCAATGAGATAAATTGACTAATGAGTACAGTCAAATAGGCATGATTCAATAAGATCAACAATGAGAATAATTTTCCCAATCAGAAGTTGAATCGATCAAGAAATGAGTCGATAAGGAAGGTGAGTCTAAAATATAAGGAATCAACCAAGATATTAAGGCGCGTCGACCAGATGATGTGCAATTAAACCACACAATTAACTCATCATCCAACAAGTTATTCAACCATACATAAAGTTAAATTTACCATTTCTAAAATTCTAGTAAACCATAGAGGCGTGTGGTTCGTACGGCCATCGTGTGGCCTATGAAAAACAAATAGCAACCCAATGATTAAGGATTCAACCCAATGGGATTAAAATCAACCATACCTTATACTAATTCAACTAGAGGTATTTATTTTGACTCTGCCATATACTAATTTGACCAGATAGGAAACAAAACACATAGGTAAGTATGATTCGGCCCAGGGAGGAATTGAATCGACTAGCTAAGTAGTGAAATGTCAAACAATGAGATAATATTACTTGTGGGAATCATAATTGGTTCTGGAAAACAAATTGATTAAACATTGAATGATACTACAATAGTTGGATGTGTAAGCACAACCAATAGTCAATTAAGTCAACCAACCATGAGTTAAGGTGTACAAGTAAGGTTCAATTCAACAAGCAATGAAATAAATTTCTCGGCTACGTATAGAGTCACTCAGGAAATTGGGAATTGACCTAGAAAATATAAATTTGACTCAAAATTTAATTTAGATTCCCAAGGGAATGTGAAATCATCCCAAAAAAATATGAAAAATCCAGACAAGTGCTAAATCGACCCAAGGAAAATTCCACCCAAAAATAAAGAAATCACTAAAAGAGAGTGATTGAAGTCTATAGGAGAGACAAAATTTTATAACAACCATAAAAAATAATTTAGCAACTTCCTAAATATTTGCAACAGACAAATTTTAATAGCCATCAATCTTATACTTCGACAAGAAATGGATGATTAGCATTCCATAATTGTTGTGGTTCCTCATTTAAGTTATAATCCAACTACAGAAAACAATTTAAAACACATGAGAATCCACATCTCATCTAAAAAATGAATCATAAAAAAAAATTGATAGCTCAACGTACTGAAATCAAACACAAGAAATCACCATCAACTCATAATTTTTGTACTGGAAACCCAACTAAAAAAAAAAAACTTTGAATGGGGTTCATTATTTCATTTAGCTATCTCTAATTACAATGTTATTCATTCCTCTCCTCCTTGGCAAAAAAAAGGCCCATTGATACTAAGAGTGAAGGAGGAAATACAAAGAGTTAGGGGGTAGAGGGAAGGCCGACAACCATTCCCCTTCACTTCTCATTCCTCATCCTTCTCTTATATTCCATTTGTTTTATTACATTTAATTCTCCATTTTACTCTCACATTCTCATTTTTTGTCCTATTTTACTTTCACATTTACATTTCTTACATAGTATATTGACCTTCATGAATTGTCGATTTAATATTGAAAGTACTTATTCTTACACCCATTTATCATTTTGGATCCTTTACGGATCACACCTCCCCATTGAGAGGCTTTTTGGTCTCCAAAATTTCAATGAAACCAATATGAATCAATGTACCTTTTGTCTAGAACATGACTTTGAATCTGGCTTTGGCTCTAGCTCATGGATCTAGATACTTTCTCTAGTCCTTGGCTATGGATTTAAATCCAGTTTTGGCTTTCTTGTTCCTACAATATAGAAGTCTTCTCACTGACTTTGTGCTCTAAGCAATCTCCAAATTAGGACTCTGGACTCAACACCCATTCCCATATCCCTCTTTGTCTTGGATACGGTTTATCTTGGCATTCAGGAAGCCAAGTTGGATGTTTTTATTCTTATTCAGTGTGACCCCCACAAGATATGCCATCACATAAAAACTCCTAAAGAGGAAGTTTTTCTACCTTATTCAACTAGGATCGGTTGCTTGCTAGCATGGAAGCAACTCTCCAACGCTTGCATATGATTGCATCCATTTCATGCAGTTATCATAAACTATTATATGTTCATTGACTTCTAAGAACCAATCTATTTCACATCATCAAGATGGGGTTCTTCGGATGCAATACTAGAATCAAGAAGTGGATTGTGTCTACTCTATCCATCGACCTATTTTCCATCTTGTTGGTGTCACTACCCTCCTATGTTGTTATATCTCCTTGGATAGCTTCTTCTCTATGGATTGGATATGTAGGTATCTCTTCATCTCCTTCCCTCTTTACTTTCCACACCCTTCTCTTAGTTGTCTAGTGATCCGGATTTTATGAGAAAAAAAAAATGACTATAGATTATTAACAGGTTCTTAACACAAAATAACATAGATATAGTAAAACTTGTTTTCTATTCAATAAGGAAATAAGATGAAACTGTAAAATGCAACAGAAACAAGGTTGCTGGAATGGTGGCGACTTATCTCTAAGAAGAGATGTGACGATTGTGCTCATTCCCAAGAAGATGATTACAATGAGGCTCTGAAGGCATTTTTACAATAAACAGGAATTCCAAAAACCTTAGACATCCAAAAACATAACCCTAGGAGATGAAGCGCCAAAATTCATGTGGGCCCCATTTGGGTAAGTTAGTACATCAACTTCTCGGGGTCGTAACTTTTGCATACGATCTCCGTTTTAGGCGTATGATAGCCCATTGGAAAGGTATCATCGAGGAGATTCATTTTGGGGTAAATGTAAAAGGAATTACCATGTTTATCCCCTTTTCCCCAAAAAAAAACATCGTTTAGGGCCTCAAAATGGCTCTGGAAGTGAAAAACTGCTAAAAGTAGTAAATTACAAAAATTGCCAAAAAAGTGTTTTGAGCCAGTTGGAAAAGGTGGGTGGCCATCGATATCCACCTAGATCAATACTCCCTCCTTAGGAATCAATTTTATCATTTGTGTTGGGTTCCCCCATTAGATGAGGAAATTTTTGTTGAATTTGGCCCCAGGTGAGCTACTTGCCTTGGTGCAAGAGCTTCCCTGCTTTGACGACTCGATAAAGTTGGATCCTTTGTTTTCAAGTTCCCTTGATCCATGTGTCCACAATATGATCATTGGATTCCTATTATATGTAGTCAGGGTTGAGCTCTATTGGTGTCAATTGTTCTGCTACTTTTGACGTGTCCAATAATGGTGGGAAATAAGGGTGAAGGAGATCCACGTTGAACACTGGGTACAAGCCAAGGAAAGAAGGAATGTTGAGCTCAAAAGAATTATCCCCCATGGCATTGGTGTTGGTGTATGGCCTATAACAAAGTGGGTGAAGCTTTCTATGGGGTCCTGTAAGGTCTTCTTTCTTCAAGTGCAACCAAACTTTGTCACCCACCTGAAACTTATGTGGCACCCAATGTTGATATTGGCACTACTTGTACTTGTCATTGGACTTCTATAGGATATCCTAAACCTATTGGAGGATGTTTTATATCCGCTCAATGAATCGGGTGGATTTTTCAACTTCAGTTGGAGTAGGAGATGAGTCGGTCGAGGTGACCGCAAGGGGAAGTGCAACATCTATGGGACCCAATGGTTGGAATCCCAACCCGACCTGAAAGGGGTTGTGGCCAATTGATCTATGTAGGGATTAGTTGTAGCTATGTTGGACATAGAGAAGGCTCTCATCCTATGTGAGAGGTTTCTTTGAATTATACATGTGAAGGATATGCACAATCATTCGATTTACAGCCTCCTTTTGGCCATCTGTCTTGGGGTGGAAGGTCGTGGATTTGGTGATCTTGGTGTCCAGCAATGACCAGAAGCTCAAACAGAATTTGTTGATAAATTAATTGTCCTGATCTGAGACAGTGGTTTGTGGTATTCAAAAATGTACCCAAACTCATTCAAAGAAGAGCCTGACAGAGGCCTCTATTGTGATGCTCTTCTTGCAGGAAACCAAAATCGCCATTTTAGAAAAGAAATCAACAACCAAAAAAACACAGTCATTTCCCCGCTTGGCGGATGGGAGGCGCGACATGTATTCCATTGAGATGGATTCCCATGGCCTATTAGGAATAGGTATAGGGGTGTACAGGCCCTGTTTCTTAGTGGTCAGTTTGGCAATAGTGCAGGCAATGCAGGACCTGTTGAAATTACTAAGACAACTGAGAGGGGGGGGTGAATCAGTTGTTATCGTGCTTAAACAATTCTAAGTCTATTAAACCATTCTTAATCTTTCTTCAAGTGATCATCAATATTATACAACATATGGACAACATAAATAATGATCATCAGTCACACATAAGATATACATAGAGATAGATTTTCATGAGGAAACCCATAAAGGGAAAAAACCTCCTCTTCTTCGAAATGATAGGCAGTCTTTTAAGTTCTGTACATCCTCTATGTTTGAGAACCAACTCAAAGTGAGGCTACTACCTCTATTTTACAAGCTCCAACTTGTTGAGAGAATCAACTCTCTGGTTTCTCTAGCACCAACTAGAAGGAAGCACCAACTCCCTAAGTGTTCCAGCACTGACTGGATGGAAGCACCTACTTCCACTTATACAAGCACCAACTTGTTTGAGAGCACCAACTCTTTGGTTTCTCTAGCACCCACTAGAAGGAAGCACCAACTCCCTGAGTGTTCTAGCACCGACTAGATGGAATCACTTACTTCCACTTATACAAGCACCAACTTGCATATAGAAAACTTTGTGTTTTCCTAAGCACCACCCTGCCACCCTGTTTTCTAGCCACAACTAGATGGAAGCTACAACTCCCAATATTCAAGCACCAACTCAAATATTAGAGGACCACATTCCTCCCTAGAACCACCCTACCTCCCTTATTATAAATAAATGATTGAATAACCAACAACACAAATAAATCGATTCTTACCACTTCTTCTCTGTTCTGTAAATCTGGTCTACTTCTAATTGTTTTGCAATTCTTCTCTTCCTCTGTTTGTTCTGCAATTTTTCTCTTCTCCAAGATGTTCTGCAGTTCTTCTCTTCCTATGTCTGTTCTACAATTCTTCTCTTCTTCAAGATGTTCTGCAATTATTCTCTTGCTTCTGTCTATTCCTCATATGTTACTCATCTATGAGTTTTATCTCACACTGCGCATACTGTCGGTCTCACACTGCACAAACTTTAATTTTCCCTTTATTACAACTCAACTCATTTTTCATTCAGAACAACCAACCTTCCACAGTCATTGCATCTCAATTTTATCCTATACCACCTATTCAGTTACACCTTGAATCTCCAAGAAAACGCATCAACAACTGAATCACCAACCGTCCAAGAATCATGATTCAGTTCTGCTAATTGAATCATAACTAATCGATTACCTGTGAGGTGAAATAGTAACCCTTTGATCAAGTTTCCAATTAACTAGTACCATTGGATTAAATCCATAGGATTTCATGTTTATCTCATATGCCCACTAGCTGTGACCGAGCGCTAAATAAAATTTGAATTTTTTTATTTTGCATCTCAGCATTCCTGTGATGAAGGGTCTCGACACTCCAAGTCGCAATCGCCGAAACTCCAAGATGGAGCTTAGAACCTCTAGCTTCTTCCCCTCACATGACCATCGGTGGTGACCACAGGCTATGCCAAAAGGTGCTTCGTATTTCGTGAACTTGTGAACTTTATCAAGCCTGATCAATGGTCAAGATATCCAATGATCCGATGGTCCATATCTCATCGTGATCTCGCATATCACGATTCCTGTGATGAAGGATCTCGATACTCCAAGTCGTGATCACTGAGACTCCGAGATGGAGCTTAACACCGCTAGCTTCTTCCTCCATCTTCCACAGATGTAACCACTTGCCGTGACCATAGCCTTATTCGAAAACGATTTTGCACTTTCGCATCTTGGGTATTCTGTGATGAGTCCTCTCGACTCTCCATGTCACGAACTCCGAAATACATCTTGGCTTCTCTAGCTTTGCTTTCCAGCTCTCGATAATGTGACCATGAGATATGACCACTCGCCAATCAAAGGAGCACTTCACTCCTTTGACTTTCCAGTCAGCGAAACGTTAATCGCTCACCACATGTCAATCTTGGATCAACGGTCAAGATCTTATCATGATTTCACAACTTCACAGACCTTCATCATGCCTGATCAACGGTCCATGATCTCGATGATTCGACGGTCCAGATATTTTCATGATCTCACATATCGTGAGTTCCCACACCATGATCCATTGACTTCTCCAATGTGCAAGTCAGCAAAATTCCAATCACTTGCCACATGTCCTATAACTCCGACGGTCAGGATTTTTATCGTGAATTCGAACCTCTTTCCTTTGGATTTCTCGATCTGCGAAACTCTGAAATGAAACCTTTGTCGTGCTTTGACTATTTTCCTCCTTTTGAGCTTACACTGCTGATTTTTCCATTATCGCTACACTACTAATCGTGCTGATCTTCATCATCTGCTCGTGATGATCTTCACCATCAATGACAAACACACATACTCTTCCTCTGTCTAAAAACATGCCAACAGGACCTGATATACTTGTTGACCTCTTGTCAAAGTTTCAACCAGTAGAAATGTTTTTGTAGCATCACCACTGTCTTTTCAATGTCGAAGTTTCCTGCCACCTGACTGTAGTGGGATTCCCAGATCATATTCACTCACTTGATTGTTGGAACACATATATGGCCCAGACGACACAACAACCCATCCTGAAGATGGAAATTATCAACAACTACGTTTTCACCCAAAATTTGGTAGGTGGTGGCGAACTCTGGGTCTATCTCATAGAGTTGGGGCCATCTAGAGGTCTCATGGTCGCAAGAGTCTAGCACCGTGGTGAGTTTCGTGAATGGCGTTCTTCTAAGGCAATCAGTGAAGCAATTGGTGCTTCCTATTTTATACTTGATGTTGAGGTGGAATTGTTGCAAGTATGTGGACCACTTTTGATGGCGGTCATTCTACAATTTTACTTGCGTATGCATGAAATGCAGTGGCTTATGATTGGTGTGGATGACTATCTCCTTCCCAAGAATGTAATGTCTCCACTGGCGGTAGGCTTGCACAATGGAGTACATTTCTGTGTCGTAAGTAGGGTACTTGCGAAAAACATCTGATAGTGTCTCACTATGATAGGCCACGGGGTGGTCATGCTGAGTGAGAACGATTCCCACAACATAGTCTAAACCATGTGTCTTGATATCAAAGGGATGTTGCAGGTCTGGTAATGAAAGTATTGGGTTTGAGCACAAGCGTTGCTTCAAATCATCAAATGCCTGTTGTTGGGACCGGCCCCACGTAAATTTATCCTTACCATCACCCCTGGTTATTTGGCTGAGGGCCCATGCAATATGGGATAATCCCAACATGAACCTAGGGTGAAATTGGCAAGGCCCAAGAAGCTCTAAATCTCAGTGAGTGTGGTTGGGGTTGGCCAATCACAAATGACTTGGATCTTGACTGGATCCACATGTACTCCATGCTGACCAACAATGTAGTCCAGGTAATGGACCTTGTCCATTTCGAAGGAGCATTTTTCCAAGTTGGTGTATAGATTGTGTTGTCCTAGGGTGTGAAGAACCTGTTGAATATGATGCAAGTGTTAGACCCAAGTTTTTTTGTAAATGAGAATGTCATCCAAATACACCACTACAAAATTATTGGTTAATGGTCGCAAGATATCATCCATCATCCTCATGAACGTGGTAGGATCATTTTTCAAGCCAAAGGGCATGAACAACCATTCAAAAAGGCCTTCCTTTGACTTGAAGGCAACCTTCCATACATCTGTCTGTTCTATCGAGACTTGGTGGTAGCCAGACTTCAGATCAATCTTACTGAATAATTTGCCCCCCATGAGTTGTTAAAGGAGGTCATCAATTCGGGGAATCGGGTACCGGTTTCTCACTATGATTTTATTTAGAGCCTAGTAATCAATGCAAAGCCTCCAGGTTCCATCTTTCTTCTGTACCAGCATGATTGGGCTCCCGCAAGATGATGAGATGGGGCGGATGTGACCCTTTTGGAGCAGTTCTTGGATATGTTGCTTGATATCCTCATTCTCTAACAAAGAGAAGTGATAGATTGTCCCATTGGGAAGTGATACACCAGGGGTTAGATCGATGGGGTTCTTGACCTGGAAGTGCAGAGGTACCTCGGTAGGTGAGGAGAATATATATTAGTATTCTTCCACAACCTTATCTACTTGCTTATGTTGTGTGGAGAGGTCAGCCACAGAGACCCTGGATGTGGTTGTGATCTTTCGTTTATTCTGAGATCGAATCACAAAGAAGACAAACTTCCCCATTTGATAGGTGACTTTCTTGCATTGCATAGCAGAGATCAAGGAAATATCACTAGGTGGGACTACCTCGTGTATCCTGTACAATTTCTTGTTCAAAGTAATAATAACACTACAGGGCCTAGACTCATGTATAACATGACGTTTCCATAAATAAGGTTGGCCCGAAAGAACATCACAAACCTCGATAGGAGAAACATCACAAAATACCTCATCTTTGAAGGGCTTGATGTCATACAACAGTCGGCACTATTGGCTGACGCAGAGATTGCTTCCTTGGCGGATACATCCAATGGTGTAGGGTTGTGGGTGTGGTGTTGTTGGTAGGGCTAGCCGCTTGACAACCTCTACTGAGATGAGTTTCTTTTGTCTACCTCTATCAAAGATGAAGTGTAGTGGGGTGCCTTTTACCCACATTTGTGAATGGAAGAGACTCTCTCCTTCTTCTGACTCGTTTGGTTTAGGCTAGAGCTTGGTGGTAGCAACGGTGGCATTGGGTTCTGCGTTAATGATATGTCTTCCCCTTTCTGGTTCTATCTCAAAGTCAGAACCCACATCTGATTCAGAGGCTTTCACTTCGGCCACCAGCGACACCTTTGAGCAGTAGTCAACAGTGTTATGCCAAGGGCTCTTATGGAAGTCGCACCACTTCTCGGTATCTTTCTTTGTCTTTCTGGTGTCCTTATTTTCTTGTGGCTTGGACTGGTTGTCCTGATATTTTCCATATTTTCTATGTCCTTTTTTCTGTGGGTTGGGGCCAACCCTTCCTGGATTTTGTTGTGAAGGGTTCCCAGGCCCAAATTCTTGTGTCTTTTGTTTGAGCTTTTTCTCAATTTTGACAGCATATCAGTAGGCCACGCCCAAGGATGAGATGTCCAAAAATTCCATTTTAGTCTGGATGTATCTATGCAAAGCACCGCGATACTTGAGCACCATATGTTGCTCTGAAATATTTGATACCCATCTTGGTGTGCAAGGTATGGAAGATATTTGTGAAATCTAGCACTGCTTGGTCTCTTTCTTGCCGCAGTGTGGTCCATTTGGTATACAAGTTGTCATAACTTCTGACAAGGTAGTATTGTTCCTTAATAACATCCCTGAAGGATTCCCAAGTGGTTGTGACTATAAATAATGAGGGTTCCTCTGTTTCCTTTTGCTCATAGAAATTTTCCCACCAATCTTTGACATGGGGAATGACTTTGAGGAGCGCAAAAGTAATATTTTCTCTATTCGAAAAGTTATGGAAAGAAAAATACCCTTCTAGTAGATTCAACCACTTGTCTACAACATCTGTGTCTATTTCACCTTAAAATATAGGAATATCAAAGTTTATTTTTACCTTGAAGGGGGGGTTGCCTCCACTCAAAGAATATGTGTCACCTGTTGGTAGTCGTCGAAGGATTTGTGCGAAACTATCCATCATCTCATTCCTTTGTTGCATGAGGGCTTCCTCAATCAAAAGTTTAAAAGGATATCCTGTTGCATCATCTTTCTTTTCTCCTACCATGAGAGGTCGCTTGGGCATGCAAGATATTTTTTCTTCAAGAGAAACAAGCTAGAGACCCTGCTCGTTATACTCCGACCTCGTTGGGGACATCCATTAAGACAACAAGGAGTAGACCGCTCTGATACCATTGATCCGGATTTTATGAGAAGAATGAAATGAGTATAGATTATTAATAGGTGCTTAATAGAAAATAATAGAGATACAGTAAAATTGGTTTTCTATTCAATAAGGAAATAAGTTGAAACTGTAAAATGCAGCAGAAACAAGCTTGCTGGAATGGTGGTGGCTTATCTCTGAGAAGAGATGTGATGGTTGTTCTCATTCACAAGAAGATGATTACAATGAGGCTCTAAAGGAATTTTTACAATAAGCAGGAATTCCAAAAACCTCAGACATCCAAAAACCTAACCCTAGGAGATGAAGCACCAAAAGTCATGTGGGCCTCGTTTGGGTAAGTTAGTACATCAACTTCCCAGGGTCGTAACTTTTGCATACGATCTTTGTTTTAAGCGAATGATAGCCCGTTGGAAAGGTATCATCAAGGAGATTAATTTTTGAGTAAATATCCAAGAAAATTATATATTCCTCCTTATTTTCCCAAAAAACATCGTTTAGGGCCTCAAAACGGCTCTGGAAGTGAAAAACTGTTGAAAATAGTAAATTACCAAAATTGCCAGAAAAGTGTTTTGAGCCAGTTGGAAACGATGGGTGGCCACCGATATCCACCTGGATCATCTAGTTTCTAGGTTGAATATTTGGATGAATTTTCCAAGACTTTGCTTCCCAATGACCACTCAAATTGCAATGGTGGAAAAATTTCTTGGCACTATTGCATGGACTGCGTGTCATACTCCTCCTCTCCTTGTTCCTATGAGTTGATTGTTCATTTAGATGAGTCTTATTGTCATTCTTCTTATGAAACCATTCAATATTATGGCATGTGTCATTCTTCTCCCATCAAGCTGCCTCAAAATGGCCTTCCTTCCCATAGAATGAGCATGCCTTCACATACCAACATTTAACAAATTTATGGCCTCTCCACTTGCAACAGTGATAAAAAAGGAATGTCTTGTTTGGTGAATACCTCTTGGTATTTTTCTTCTTCTTTCCCTCAATGGTATTTTTGTTTCTTTCTCTAAGTGTAGGTTGAGGCTAATTCTGTGAGTTATTCTCATCGCTACTCTCCTTCAATCTACCACAAGAAGTTTGAGGTGGCAGTGGGATGCCACCTTCATTTGTTTCTTCTCTCTCTTCTTGATATAGATTGTTTTGAGAAAGAAATGAAGGAAAATATATAATGGTGATATAACAAGGAGATGAAAAAAGATATGGAAAGGAACATAGTAATATAATAAAATTATGGAAATAAACCGTGTAAGGATTTTTTGAAACATCCAGTGTTTCGAGTGGAAATTCCACCCATCATCAAGGATTGTTGAAGAATGCTTCAAAAATACCCGATGATGGGTGGAGTGTCCACTTGAAACATTGGACGTTTCAGAAACTCCTTACACAATTTATTTCTAGAGTTGCAAACAACATTATGATGAACTATGAAAATATGCATACTTTAATACAATAAAACTCAGATTTGATTAATAATTGTTCGGAATACAAAAGACTATAAAATGAAAAGCACACAAGCTAGCTAGAATGGTGGTAGCTTATATCTGAAGATATATGTGTCAGCTATTCTCATTCAAAATAAGTTGATTACTTTGAGGCTCCAAATTCCTTTTTAACATATAGCATAAATGAGAAAACTCTAGACATCCAAAACCCAAACCCCAGAAAATGAAACACCAAAATGTTTGTGGGCCTCGATGAGGGTAGTTGATACGCCAAATTCCTAAGGGTGAAAATTTTGGATACAATATTTGTTTAAGTCTCTTAGTACCTGATTTGAAATTTCCATCCAAGAATTTAATGGGTGATGCAAGGTCAAAAAAACATTGTTTAGGGCCTCAAAACGGCCCCAAAAGTTTGGGACTTGAAAAAATTGTAGACAAACTACCAAGATGGAAACTCTAATTTGAGCTAGTGGAATAGGTGGGTGGCCACCAATTTCCACCTGGATTAGTCATCCCCCCTTACTATTAAATGTTATATATCGAATCAAGTTTCTCCATCATATGGGGAAACTTCTACTGAATCTAACTCATGGTGAGCTACTTTCCCTTATGAAGAAACTTCCCTACTTTAACAACATGACATAGTTGAATGTTTCGCTAGAGGGTTCCCTTTGGCTTGGTTTACATGATCCAATTAGTTGTCACATGTTAAATGCATTCAGTATTGATTTTTTTAGGGCCAAGTGCTCAACTATGTTCGAAGTGTCCAAGAGAGGTGGAAAATATGGTTGAAGTAGTTCCACATTAAATATCGGGTGTAAGCCAAGGAAAGGAGGAATAGTTCATTCAAGATAATTCTCACCCATAGCCTTGGTTATGGTGTAAGGCCCATATTTGAGTGGGTGTATCTTCTGATGGGGTCCTCTAAGGTTCTCTTTTTACAAATGCAACCATACCTTATCTCCCACCTAAAAAATTGTGTGGTACCTGATGTTGATTGTGGCGTTGCTTGTACTTGGAATTAGCTTTTTGCAACAAATCATGAACTTGTTGTTGGATATGATATATTTGAACAAAAAAATTGGTTGCTCAATCAACCTCACTATGACCAGGGGAGGACACTTCCCGTGCAGTTGCAATGGGAACATCTATGTCAATGCGGGTGAATGGTTGGAACCACAAGCACACCTGAAAAGGGTTGTGGCCAATAGAGTTGTGGAGGGATATATGGTAGCTATGTTGAATATAAGGAAGGATTTCATCCCATTTGTGTGGATGTTTGTAATTGCACATCCTAGGGATATGGACAATCATAATGTTGACTACATATTTTTTCCCATAAGTCTGTGTGTGGAAGGCAGCCAATTTGGTCAACTTGGTGTCCATCATCAACCATAGGTTGGACCAAAATTTTCTCAGGAACCTACTATCTCAATTTGAGATAATATTTTTTGGGAGCCCAAAATGAACCCAAACATGTTCAAATAAGAGCTTAGTTGTGGCCTTGGCTATGATTCTCTTCTTGCAAGGTGCTAAAACTACCATCTTAGATAATCGATCAACAACCACAAATACATTTTCATTCCCATGATTCGTTGAAGGAAGATCGTACATGTAATCCATGGAGATGGAATCCCAAGGCCTATATGGAGTAGGTGGAGGGGTGTATCGCCTCTTTTTCTCGATGGAGAGCTTGGAAATGGCATAAGTATTATAGGATCTGATGTACTTGTTGACATATTGTTGAAGCTTCGACTAATAAAAATGATTTTGCAAGACTGCCACTATTTTGTCTACACCAAAATTTCATTCTTCCCAGATGTAAGGAGCTTCCCATATCATCTTCATACACTCACTTGAAGGAACACATATATGTTTCATTTAGCATAGAAATCCATCCTAGATATGAAAGTTTGGAATTTTTTTTCATGCACTCAATGTCTGATAGGAAGCAACAAATTCAGAGTAATTATTATATAATTATGACCATATGGATGCCCCATGCCCACATGAGTTAAGTAATTTGGTTAGCACCACAACCAGGGGTCGAGTGAGGAAATTAGGAACATGGTTAGTGTTTCCCTTCTTGTAGTTGATGTTCAAGTGGAATTGTTGTAGGTACATGTACCACTTTTGATGGTGGTGATTTTTTAATTTTCCTTGTGTCTGCATGAAATGCAGAGGCCTTTGATCAGTGTGGATGATTGTTTCCTTCCTCATAATGTAATTATTGCATTGTTGACATGCCTTCACAATGGAGTACATCTCTTTGTCGTAGGTGGGGTATATGCAAACAAAATCAGATAGTGTTTCACTATGATAGGCTACTAGATGCCCATGTTGAGTGAGGATTGCACCGATAGCATAATATGAAGCATCTTTCTCAATCTAAAATGGTTATTACAGATCTAGAAGAATAAGGATTGGTGTTGAGCAGAGGTAGAATTTCAAATCCTTGAAATCTTTATGATGGGATGCAACCTACACAAACTTGGGCTTCTCTCCACCCTTGGTCACCTAGCTTAGGGCCCAAGTGATATGAAAGAACCCATATGCAAATCAACCATAGAAGTTGGCGAGGTCCAAGAAGTTGTGGAACTCTTTCGTTGTCGTTGGGGCCGATCAATCGTGGATGAATTGAATCTTATCTAGATCCACATGCACACCCTAATCATCCACAATGTATCCAAAATATTTGATTCTCTGCATGTCGAAGGAACACTTCTCCAAATTGCATATAACTTGTGTTGTTGCAAGGTGCCCAAGACTTGTTGAATATGATTCAAATGTTCCTCCCACTTTTTGTTGAATATGGGGATTTCATCCAAATATACGAATACAAAGGAGTTTGTGAATGGTTGTAATATGTCATCCATCATTTTCATGAATGTTTATGAGGCATTAGTCAACTTGAAAGGTATGGCCTTTTTTATACTTGAAGGTTGTCTTCCATACATCAGTTTTCTCAATCGGCACCTCATGGTAACCTGACTTCAGATCAATATGAGGGATTGGTTACCGGTTCTTGATTGTCATATTTTTAGGTCTCTATAATCAATACAAAGTCACTATGTCCCACCCTTCTTCTCTACCAAAATAATTTGTCTCTTGCAAGGTGAGGATCTTGGTCTAATGTTGCCCTTCAGAATTGGATTTGGTGTTTGATTTCTTCATTCCTCATAATAGAACACTCGTACACATGGCCATTAGGAAGGGGAGAATCGGGTGTCAAATCAATTGATTGTTTTACCTAAAAATGCACAAACACCCCAGTAGGTGAGGACAATATGTCTTTCGCTCTTTTACTATCTTTTCCACCTACTATTTTTGTGTAGAGAGACCCCTTGCAAAGGTTTTGTGGTTGCAGTGACCTTTCATTCTCCTTCTGAACGAACCATAAAGAGGAGAAATCTCTCAGTCTAAGAGACCACCTTTCTACGTCACTTTGTAGAGATCAAAGAGACTGTAATTGTTGGGACTGACTCTAGTACCCTATGGATTTTATCTCCCAAAGTAATAATGACACTACAGGCCATAAATTCATAAACAACGTGAAACTTCTACATATATGGTTTTCCTAACAAAACATCAAAAACTTCGAGGGGAAACATCAAACATTACCTCATTGTTGAATGGTTTGATGTCGTAGTGCAGGCGACATGGTTGGATGACATGGATGTCCCATCCTTGACTGAGCCAACTGATGGTGTGTAGTTGAGGACCCATCTTCATTGTCAGGTTCAACCTCTTGATGACCTCTATTGATATTAGGCTCTTCTGGATACCATCAACAATGAAATGGAGTGGGGTGCTCTTCACCCACATCTATGAGTGGAAGAGGCACTACCCTTTTTCAGGCTCCTCTGGTTCCTCTGGATGGACCTTTGTGGTAGCAATGTTGACATTGGGTTCTACGTCAATGATATTTTTTCCATTTTCCATTTTCCATTTCTGAATCAGAGTCTAAGTTAGCATCTGACCCTACGGATTTCATCTTAGACAACAATGATTGTTTGGAGCGACATTCATCAATATTGTGCCAAGCTATTGTTTGGAACTCGCACCACTTTCTAGTGTCCCTCTTTGACTTCCCATTACCCTTATTTTCTAGTGTCTTGGGCTAGTTTTCCTAGGACTATCCATCCTTAGTCTATCCTTTTCCCTGGGAGTTAGGGACACTCTTACCATACTTTGTCTGTTTTGAATTTGTAGACCCGAACTCCCACTTGTTATGCTGCTTAAATTTTTTCTCGTTGTCAACAACATATCGATAAGTGGCTCCCGATGATCAGATGTCTTGAAACTCCATTTAGGTTTGGATGTACCTGTGTAGATCCCCATAGTATTTTAGAACTAGATTCCACTCGGAGTCTTTGACCCATATTGGGGCACAAGGTATGGAAGGTATTTGTGAACTCCAACATTTTTTGGCTGCTCTCTTGACACAATGTGGTCCATATCATGTACTAGTAATCATAGTTTCCAATAGGATAATATTGTTCCTTGAGGGAATCAACAAAAGCTTCTGAAATGGGTCCTGGCCCAAAAATTGTAGACTCATCCTCATCATGTTTCTCACAGTGAGTCTCCCACCAATATTTGACATGGTGATCTAGATTTATGTAGGAACACAATGAAATACAGAAATACACATAAACACAGAGATGCAGCAGAAATAAGACTTTATTTCATTAATAACAAATGATTGAAATATGCTTACAGACAGAATGGAAATAAACTAGCTAGGGCGCTGCTAGCTTATCTCTGAGAAGAGATGTGGCCGCTACTCGCATCCGTGAGAAGATGATTACAATGAGGCTCTAAAGGCCCTTTTAAAATAAACGGGAATTCCAAAAGTCCTAGACATCCAAAAACCTAACCCTGGGAGATGAAGCGCCAAAAGTCATGTGGGCCCCGTTTGGGTAAGTTGGTACATCAACTTCCCGGGGTCATAACTTTTGCATACAATCTTTGTTTTAGGCGTATGATAGCCCATTGGAAAGATCTATCCGAGGACTACAACATTTGCACAAAATTTCATTCATGATAAAGTTTTGTGCCGCAACATACCCCAAAAAACGTCGTTTAGGGCCTCAAAACGGCTCCAGAAGTTCAGGACCTGAAAAATTGCTAAAAATAGTAAGCTGTGCGAAAACTAAAAAACTGAAAGAAGCAATGGTGGGGGTCCAAGTGGAATATGTGGGTGGCCACAAATATCCACCTGGATCATTCCTCCCCCCTAAGGAAGCAATGGTCCCCATTGCGTTGAGTTCCTCCATGAGATGAGGAAACTTCTGCTGAACTTGGTCCCTGGTGAGCCATTTGCCTTGGTGAAGGAGTTGGCCTGCTTTGACAACTTGATATAGTGGTATCCTTTGTTTTTGGGTGTGCTTGATCTATGTATCCATGATCTGATCATTTCTGGCTTGTTCCATGCAGTCTAGATTTAACTCTGTTGGTGTGAGTTGTTCTGCCATGTCGGATGTGTCTAGTAGAGGTGGAAAGTAGGGCCGAAGGTGGTCCACATTGAACACTGGGTGCAGACCAAGGAATGGTGGAATGCTGAGCTCAAAGGAATTTTCCCCTACAGCCTTGGTGAGGGTGTACGGTCCATATAGAAGCTGACGAATCTTGCGGTGGGGTCTAGTGAGGCGCTCCTTTTGCAAATGCAGCCACACTTTGTCGCCAACTTGGAAGTTGTGTGGCACCCGATGTTGATCATGTCATTGCTTGTACTTAGCATTGGCTCTGTCCAATCTGTCATGAACCTGTTGGCAGATGTGTTGAATGTGATCAATGAATTTGTTTTCCTTATCCGCCTTAGACTGGACATGAGTTGAATCTTCTTGAGTAGCCACAAATGGCATGGCTATGTCAATGGGACATAGTGGTTGGAATCCCAAGCCCACTTGAAAGGGGCTGTGGCTAGTTGAGCTATGGAGAGCCTGGTTGTAGCTATGTTTTACATAGGGGAGGCTCTCATCCCATGTGCGTGGATGCTTTGAATTGTACATGCACAGAATGTGTACGATCATCCGGTTGACGACCTCTGTCTGGCCATCAGTTTGCAGATGGAAAGTCGTGGACTTGGTGAGCTTGGTGTCCAACATCGACCAAAGGCTGGACCAAAATGTATTGAGGAACCTACTGTCCCGATCTAAGATGATAGACTGTGGGACCCCAAAGTGTACCCACACTTGTTCAAATAAGAGTTTAGCAGTGCCTTCTGTTGTGATATTCTTCTTGCAGGCCATCATAATGGACATCTTCGAGAATCGATCGGCGACCACAAAAACACAGTCATTGCCATGCTTAGTAGAAGGAAGGCCCGACATGTAATCCATAGATATGGATTCCCAAGGTCAATTGGGGGTAGGAAGCGGAGTATAGAGGCCTTGCTTCTTGATGGTCAGTTTGGAAATGGCACAAGCAGTGCAGAACTTGATGTACTTCTCGACATCTTGTCGAAGGTTTGGCCAATAGAAATACTTTTGCAGTACTGCCACGGTTTTCTCGACCCTGAAATGCCCAGCGACTCGACTGTAGTGCACCTCCCAAATCATCTTGGCACTCTCACTTGAAGGAACACAAAGGTGTCCCAAGTGACAAAGTAGGGCATCCTGGAGGTGAAAATTGGGAACTTGCTTACCCTCCAAGAGTGTATTGTATTTGTGGCCGAATTCTGGATCACTTGTGTAGAGAAGTAGCCAATCAGAAGTCTCATGCCTACAAGAGTTGAGCACAGTGGTTACGCCACAATGGGTGGTCGACTGAGGCAGTCTGCAACATTATTGGTGCTGCCTTTTTTGTACTTAATGTTCAAATGAAACTGTTGCAGGTATGTGGACCACTTCTGATGGCGATCATTCTGCAAATTACCTTATGTTTGTAAGAACTGCAGGGGTCGGTGGTCTGTGTGGATGACCGTTTCCTTTCCCAAAATGTAATGCTTCCATTGTCGACAAGCCTGCACAATGGAAAACATTTCTTTGTCATAAGTGGGATACTTCTGGACTGTGTCAGAAAGTGTCTCACCGTGATATGCCACTGGATGCCCATGTTGAGTAAGGACTGCCCCAATAGCATAGTCAGAGGCATCTGTCTCGATCTCAAATGGTTGTTGCAAGTCTGGTAATGTGAGCACTGGTGCAGAGAAGAGGCGATGTTTCAACTTCCCAAACGCCTTCTGTTGAGATTCAGACCAAAAGAATTTTTCTTTCACTCCTCCCTTGGTGACTTGACTCAAGGGCCAAGTGATATGAGAGAATCCCAACACAAACCTGCGGTAGAAATTGGCAAGACCTAAAAAGCTACGGAGCTCTGTTAGGGTGGCTAGGGCTGGCCAATCCTGAATGACTTGAATATTTGTTGGATCCACATGCACCCCCCGCTCATCAATAATGTATCCCAGATACTGAACCTGGGTTATGCCAAAAGTGCATTTCTCCAAATTGGCACACAACTTGTGTTGCCGCAGTGTTTGGAGGACCTGTCGGATATGGTG
>ML793956.1:588107-600652 GCA_009831015.1 Picea engelmannii
TACAGGTTCAAAGTTATGATTACTTCAATTTAGGGTTGTTGACTAATCCAAAACGAGGCATGTGAGACTAAAGAAAAGTTTGATGAAAATGCTAGTCTCTTGTTTTTAAAGTTAAGGAAGGTTTGTAGGAATGTGATCATATAGAACAGGTCTATTATAGATCTACAAATCATATTTGGAAGATGAAATTACTGAGGGATTTTGGTTGTGGCACATGTTGAGTACATGGTTGAGACAAGTAGTTGATGAGTTGACACATACATGAAGTGTATAGTTGATGATGTTGGTACATATTGATGATTCATAGTTGATGAGTAGTTGACACATGATTGGAACATACTTGGTACATGGTTGGATGCACTTGTTTATGGTACAGGTTGATTACAGGTTGGTGCATGGTTGATGCACTTGTTTATGGTATAGGTTAATTACTGGTTAGTGCATTGTTGATGCACTTGTTTATGGTACAAGTTGATTACAGGTTGATGCATGGTTGATGAATGGTTCAGATTTATTGGTACAGGTTTACAGCAATATATCTCACAGTGATAGTGTGATAGTGGTTCCATCATTCTACCTCTACTTGAGGGTGGTAGGATGGGGCAAGGACAGGTGGTTGTAGCCACCTTCTGGTTGTAGCCGGAGAACATTAGGGTTTGTAGCCTCCTTCTGGTTGTAGCCAGAGATTTGGGGAGTTGGAGATTCCCTCGGGTTGTAGCCTGAGAAACTAGGGGGTTGGAGCCTCCTTCCAGTTGCAGTTGGAAAACAAAGGAAATTGGTGCTTCCAATGAATGTAATTCTTCAAGACATATAAAAAAAATCATTCTGTGGTTTTCTCCTGATTTGGGTTTCCACATAAAACATCGGTGTACTATGTATGTGTGTGATTGTTTATTTATTACTGTTCATTATTGGATAATAATTCTACATTGATATAACATTTGAAGAAAAGGATTATAATTACATTATTACCGATTCACCCCTCCTCTCACTAATCCAACAGAAACAATCCATGACTTATATCAAGATTAGATATTGTTTGAAATTGAGAAATTCTAACAGGGATGAATGTTTTACAGAATTATGTGCATCTATTATTGAAGACATTGAGAAAGCCAATGTAAGTTTGTTTATTTGTATTTTTGTATCGTGTATTATTTTTAGTATCATGTAATTTTTAAATTTTATTTAACATGGAAATGTTATATTTTATTTTTATAGGATTTTGCTGAATGACTTTCACATATGTTAGTGGGGATTTACTCTACAAACAAAAATATCATGGAATTCATCGGCACAAGAAAGAATGAAAAGGAAACAAAATGTAACAGAGGTTGAAGCTGCAAGAGTAGACAGGCAAGAACATGAAAGAAGAAAGAAAATTTCTCATTCTAGAAATCCTAAAATTGTTACATTTGAAGATGAGGAAACTCCAAATGAATATTTTGTTGAAATTAGCCCCAATCAGGTTATCACTTTTTCTCGCAAGAAGAATAAACAAGAGAAAAACAAATGAGTGATGCTTGGGGATGATTCCATTCCTATTGATTATGAATAAATCGTTGATTTAGATGAAAACCATTTAAATTGTAACAGGAAGAAAGAAAAAAAAAATTATGATGAAGAAATCATCGTTAGCTTTGAATATTATAATGAAAGTCCTAAAGGTAGCAGAGAAATAATAACACCAAGTGTTGACCTAGAGGATGGTATTATGAAAACAACACAAAATGCCATTCAAAATAGATTGAGGATGACAAACTTAGTTGATGATGGCCATACATTTCAATTGAATGTGAAGTATCTTTATAAACCCACATAAGGGAAAGAAAAATATCAAATTAGAAAACCGCATGACTTGCATATTCACAATTTGAAGGCATTGATTAGGTATAGTCCATATGCACATATGGTTGACTACCTAGTTCTTGTTGATGCAGTGGAAGTTCTTAGCAAGGATGATTTTGATAGATCAAAATGTTTTGACTACAAATATTATGTGATTTGAGGAAATCATTCTGCAGAGGATAGAACATAATTGATGCAATAATATCCCAATAACCCTCTTTTTGAGACAGTCAAATGCATAATTTATGTTGGTTTATCATATTCAGAAGCAAAGTTATTGGCATGGGATCATAACACAAATAATGAGTACATGATGTCCATGAATTTCATTCAAAGTGTGAGGTTTATTCATAATGAGTTTTCTTAAATATGTCGTGCGGAGAGATAAAATGTTGATGTGAAGTTCTAGAAGCAATGTTGTATGGAAATAGGCTTCCCAATTAGTGATGAAAATGAAAAAGAAAAAAATTGCAAAGGAAGTGATGTATTCAGAGTTGTGGATAGTTATTTTCAATTGGGATTTAGAACTTGACATGTATGGGATTTGATAAATGATATATTCGTCCTATGGGAAAATATTGGTATAAAAAATCAAAGAGTTAAGAACGATAAATGCTTAATATGTAGCATAAGTAAGATAGGTTATGAAATCAAGAATCTGCCAGAAGATATGGCTATAACACCTTGGAGAATGATACCAGGAGTGAAGGATGAGAAAATTATCATAGCTATATTATCACGTGTAAGGTTGAGTGAATTTTCAATGGAAGAAATATATGATGAATTTAAAAAGTAAGTTTGTTGAGTTATTTTTATTTATGTTAGGACAAGAAAATTAATTTGTTCAGTTTAACATATCAATGTTCTAAGTATTTTATTATATATATATCATTATAAAATTATTTATTTATTAAGTGTGTGTGAGAATACAAGAGGAAATGATTAAGATGCTAAATGAAGAGAGTTGGGATGATGTTAAGCTCAAATATCCATATTCAAGATCTACAACATTATTAAAAAAAAATTGTTGCATTCAAAAATGTATGTTGATTTATTACATTCATATTATCCATGTTTGTAGATTAATTTATTTCTAATTTATTAGTTATAGATATATAACTATATGTTTGTTTGTTTCATTAAATATGCCAAAGAATAATGCATATGGAGTACCTAAAACCTTCAAAAGTTTTGTTCAAAAAGCCAGGTTTGAAAGAGAAAGAAGGATACATATTCGAACTGTTGAACTTGATGACACCCTTGATCACTACATTTGGAATGGGCTCGAAATTGTTTAGTATAAAGTGATATTAGGTTATTGTGAACAAATTGCAAATATAGATCCTAAAAACAATACTCCCTAGTTATTGTGAATATCCCTCATGGTTATAATATCCAAAACATTGGATATGATATTGAGCCTTATACTTACCAAGTTTTCAATAAAGTGGTTATGGGATTTATGGAAGTCACAACATCACCATTTTGGAGATTTTTGTTATTTTATTCAGACGCACAACAAGGATTAGTACAATCAAGCTTCAGGGGAAAAGAAAAGACAATGATGTAGCTTATTTGGTAAGAGATTGAAAGTGTATGTTTAGAGATTAAGATCAGAAATCAATTTTATTAATTCACAAGTTAATTGAATTTGCACTTATTTATGTTACATGCACAAGCCTAATATTCAGAGCTACAATAGAGAACCATTAACACATGATATTGAGAGTATCCATCTTGTAACTTGGACGAAATATGATTCTTATAATTCTATTCTTGTTAATGTAAAGGATGTAGGGAAGCCTAGTAGTTTATTGGTTTACAATTTTCTGGTTAGAAAGCTAACATATGAGGAAAAGGATTTGAAAGGAGAGATGGTTAACATTTATCAAAAACTACAAGCATTAATTAATTATCTTATAGATACATTCTCAAATGAAGGAGATTGGGTTTTGGATTTGTTCTCGGGTTCAGGTAAGAATTGTGATCTAAAAATTATGAAATTATACTTCAATATTTATTATTTTTAATTTGTGTCATTTTACATTATTTTTCTTAATTATTTATTTGTATTTGGCAATTAGGTACAACACTAGTGTGTTGCTTACAGAAAGAAAGAAATTGCATAGTCATTGAAAGTGACCCACTACAATGTTATTTTATTCAGCAAGGAATTAATGTTATTCCAGCTCTTTTAGATGAAATGCAAGAAGTTGGCTTGAGGAAAGGAGATTTTAATGAATCAAAGGTGGAAAAAATGTCAAAGGAAACTCAAGTACCATGATTAGGAGGATTGATTGGAACTGATCACTTTGTCTTGCGGATATCAAAGACCCAATGGAAGACCAAAATGACACAATGGAAGCACATAATGACTTTCAAGAAGATGGTAATGTGCCTGTTGAGAATGATGAATTTAGGATATATGATATTGTTGATTAGTTTTAAGATGCCCTTGAAAACAATGCTCAATTTTGAAAAAATTTGATGAGTTATAATTGTAATGTTTTCACTTTTAGATTTTAAAATAAGAATGAATATGTATCTATTGTTGTTTTATGATGAATATTTTTTATTATTTTATTTTTACTTTTATTTTTATGCGGATCACTATACTAGGGAAAGTTAAATGCTGTCATTTTTTTACTTCAAATGTATAAAAATATAGAAAAAATCATTAATTTAAAAATAAAATAAATAAATAAAAAATCACTTTTTTTTTCATTTATGTCCATAAAAATGTTTTATTTCACATGTTATTTTAAATGGCAAGGTACCAAAATGTATAGATTTTTTATTATATATGGCTTTAAAATGAATATTTTTTTGCTAAATATTTAAAATTAGTGTTATTTAACTACAATTATTTTCTATGTATTGAAGTAAAAGTAAACAATGTGTTAAAAATGATATTTTCCACTATATTTAAAAAGTATGGAACCACAAATTAATTAAGGAGACAATTATATGAAAAATATTAATTTCAAAAAATTAAATGGTATGCAACATTTTTAACATTGAAAGAAGGATGGAAAAATGATTAAAAACATTGTTGAAAAAAAATATAACAATTTGAAAATAGGTGAAAAAATAAGCATTTAAATGAATAATGTGGATAGATTATATATAAGAATTAAAATATCAAAAAACAATCTAAAAAGGGAGGGGGTGTGCTATCTGTAGTACGAATTTTCAAAATGAGGTAAAAAATGTGATCCCAAAAAAAATGAGAACTCTGTAGAGTTCTCGTTAAGTTGGTAAATGTGTTATTGGATCACTATATTATTTTTCATATATATATTGATGCTTTCATAGTGAAAACAATTGGAGGAATTAGCTTGCAGGGTCATTTTAGTGGCAGGTCCCAGTTTGAAAATTTGGGGCACTCAACATTCTAGAGCCATTTTCAGGCATTAAACAATGTTTTTTGGGTTCTTGTGATTAGAACTCTCATGCATCCCCTTTATGGTGTTCTACACTCCGAGACCTTTCCAACAGTGTAGATCATGCTTAAATTAGAGTTTGTATGAAAAATTCATGCCTCTCACAAGTTGACCTATCGTGTTGACCACCATGGTACTAGAGGATGCCACGTTAGCATCCATTAGTCATGCATATGAACCTAGCCTTGTGAGGTTTTTCAAGAATATTCTAGAAGGTTCAAAATCATACCACAATTAAGGGTTGAGAAAGTAAAAAACCTACCCCTAGATGGCTATCGGGTTATGTTAAATACCAAGCCACTATAAGGACAAGGGTTTCCATTCTATGTTATTATATGTTATTCCATAACATAGCATAACAACAGGGAGTGGGAAATTAGAGAGCCTTAAAGAAGGGGTTAACGTTTTGTAGCATCTTAACAGGACACGGGTCACAAGTAACTCCATAGAGAGTGCCATCTCCTTTATACTGGCATTATTTCCATACGAGAGAAAAGAGAGAAGAGCATCCTCACCTTCTAAATGGGTTTTCTCCCGTAATGGTATCCCAGAAAAAATATTTGTGTTATCTTGTGGATGTTGTGTGATTGTGCTTTATTGTTCTCCATTTTTCACATTTTATCTATGATCCAAGATCTTTTCATCGTGACTTATAAATAATTGCATTAAATAAGCATAAATGAAAGTGCACCATTAAAGAAGGAAAAACTCAAAAATGAAGAGACATAAGCATCAGATCTGAACACAAAAACTTGATAATGGAGTTCGTCCCTGGTGGACTATGTCTCCGGGTCCTGCTCTCAAATGGGAAGGATCTTTCATTAACTCAGCAAAATAATTTGGAAAAATACATAAGTATACATCATTATGAAATCAAGCTACATAAATAATGCTCAGATTAGAAAACTGACAGAACCATTGAATTCATGGCGTCGAATTACCCAAAAATGATTTTCTCCATGCCTCAATCCAAATCTGGCACTCCTAGGCCCAAGAAGAATTTTGTCTCAGTTTTCATGCCCTATGCAACCTGCAATTATGATTTTACTTTGCATCTAAATGTGTGTCTGTATGATTGTACGGTCCACGTGCCTCTCCCTGTGGCTGGGCGGATGCATAATTTAAGAAATTATTTGGACATTGGATACTATGTGACACTTGTGGCCTGTTGGTTAGGGCAGATATGTTAATTTGTTGGTTATGGGTGGAGGTCCCACGGTCAAACCCCACAGAATCTCCTTTTGGGCCTTGTATTGTTATATGGTGTGTGTATATATATATATATATATATATATATATATATATATATATATATATAAGTTTGTTCCGCCACTTTTAGAGGTGTTACTAGAACTGTATCCAAACGATATATCCATGGATAGGTTTGGAATGGTCCGCTAGATTTGGCGGACCCGCCAAACCTCTTTTTTTTCAAATATTTGTTCACGGGATGTCCTTGGGAATTTCTCACCTATCACATGGCATCCTCTGATTGGGCCACGTGGCGAACTCTCACTGTTCCACGCTATCACCTTCCAAGTCATCATGACATGTCATCCATACAGACTATACAGACTTCCATGTGACACAATCCAATTGGTCCACAGATCGGTCATAAAAAGTCAAAATCAATTGACACGTGGAAGCCTCTAGTGTTGCCACATCAGCATGTTGACATTAGCATGCCATGTTTCATTTACCTTCTCCTGCCACGTGTGTTGTACGGATGTAGGCATCATCCATATGAATTTTGATGTCAGCGGTACGAATGTCGACTCATCCCCTATTGACTGGGCTAGGTTTACCAGACTTTGACCATGGATATCTTTCAATCTGTAACTTCGTTTGAAGATTTGTTTGTGTCATTATAAATATTGCGACGTGCTCTTCGCGATCATGCCATTTTCACTGAGTTTTGGGAACTTTGAATTTTTTCCCTTTTTCTATCTGTTGGAGCCATTCTAAGCATCTTGAGTTGCCTCTATGAGTTATGAGCTGTTCTTTGCCTTCTCTAGATCCTTTTTGGATCACGCCTTCCCATTGAGAGCTTTTTTGACCACCAAAATATTTCATCAATCAATAGGTAAGTGAGGGAAGATTCCCCTCACTTTGTCCTTCTCTATCCACTTTGTCTTTCTTGGATGTGTTCCTTTTAAACCTACTCGAAGATAATCAACATCACCCCTGCATGAAGTCCTAGTCCTCATGTCCATGATGATATCTTCATGTAACGTATCCAAGTAATTGGGTGCAAAATCATCAACTGAAGGTATTGAAACTTCCTCATCTTGATCCATGATCATGGGAGGATAAAAAAGTTTCATGTTCTCAACATTCACAACTGAGTAAATCTGCATGTAAGGTGTAAGATCCAGATGAAAAACATTGGTACCACTTTTCTCCAAGATAGTGAAGAGTCCATAACGAATGGGCTTGAGTTTCTTTCTTTCACCCTTCAATCTCTCCTTGCTGATGTGAAGCCATACACGGTCTCCAACCTAGAATTGATGATCAACCCTGTGCTTGTCATGCTGAGCTTTATACTATGCTTGACTTCTCTCCAATTGTTCCCTGAATTCCTGGTGTATCTACTGGATCCTCTGGATGAAATTACAGGCTTTGTCCTCTATTCATTCTTCATTCACATTGGCATCTCTCCCATACATCAAGTCTAAAGGAACCTTTGGTAGGTAGCCAAAACATGTCTCAAAAGGTGAACTATGAGTGGATGAATGTAAAGCTCGATTGTACACATGTTGTACATATGGTATTTGTTCATTCCATAGCTTGGGATGCTTGTTACAGTAGCCGCGAAGAAAAAGTACCATTGTTCGGTTTACCACCTCTATCTTTCCATTGGTCTATGTATGGAAAGAAATGCTCCTCTTCAATTTGGTTTCCATCATCCTCCACAAGCTAGTCCAAAATTCTCCAAGGAATCGAGTATCTTGATCCAAGACAATGGATGTGGGTAACCCAAAGTGAACCCAAACATACCAAAAGAAGATATTAGCAGTATTCTCAACAGTGATTTGATTTTTACATGGCATCAAGATACACATCGTTTTGAACCTATCCACTACAACATACAAATAATCATGACCCCCTTTGGTCATTGGTAAACCCCCTACAAAATCCATGGAGATAATTTCCCATGGATGTGATGGAATAAGAAGTGGCGAGTATAGCCCCGATTTTGTATTAGTGGGCTTACAAGTAGAACACATCACACACCCCTTTACATATTTAGTTACAATTGATTTCATTTGAGGCCAATAACAAAACCTCTGCAAATGAGCCATGGTTTTTCCTACCCAAAAATTCCTAGACACAAGAGAAGTGTGAGCTTCTCTCATTACATGGACTCGTTCACTTGCAGGAATACATAGCTTTCCAAGATGGTAGAGTAGTTTTCCCTACAGACAATATTTATCTACCTATGCACCATGGGTTAGCTTCTCATATACTTCTTTAAAATTGCCATTGATTGTATACTATTCTACATAGCTATCATGAGATAAAGAAGTAATCTTCAAAATAATAGAAGCAACAATAGGAGGTATAGAAAGCATATCAACTACCTTATTACTTGTACCCTTTTTGTACTTGATTACCAAATGAAATTGTTGCAGAAAACCCATCCATCTGTAGTGTCAAGATTGTTTCAACTGGGTCTTTTCTTGGAGATATTGTAAGGTCTGGTGATCTATATGTATGAGTCTTTCCTTCCCTAACAAGTAGTGCTTCCATTTCTTTACACTCTGGACTAATGCATGCAACTCTTTATCATATGTAGGATAGTTTAAAACAACTTGGTTAACATTTTTAGAGTGATAACAGATAGGCTTACGATATTGCATCAATATTGCACCCATGACGTATCCACTGGCATCTGTCTCGATCTCAAAAGGTTGTTGAATATTCAATAGTGCTAATACTGGTGCGGTATTGATATTCTCCTTCAAAATGTTGAAAGCTTTTTGTTTCTTTCCTTCCCACTGAAAAAGTGTTCTTCACACTAGTTAAGGCATGTAAAGGAGCTTATATAAAAGAGAAGTTGGAAATGAACCTCCTCCATTACTGGACTGCACCTAAGAAGCTTCGAACTTCGGTTACACTTTTTGGCTCAGACCAATTTACAATTACATCAATTTTGGAAGGATCAATTTTCAATTGTCCTCCTCCTACAATATGACCTAAGTACACAAGTGCAGTCTTTCCAAATTCACATTCATACAATTTTACAAACAAATTTTCTCTTTGCAAAGTATCCAATACTTGCTTTACATGCCTCACGTGATCATCCCAAGTCTCGCTAAAAATAAGAATGTCGTCTAAATATACAATCACAAAGTCATCTAGGAAAGGCATGAATACATCATTCATCACACGCATGAAAGTTGTCAAAGCATTACAAATCCCAAACGACATAACTAACCACTCAAAAAATCCATGTTTGGTTTTAAAGGCAGTTTTCCATGCATCCTGTAATGCGACCCTGATCTGATGATATCCACTACACAAATACAACTTAGTGAAATAAACAACATTCTTCAATTGATCAAGTAAAGCATCTATACGAGGAAGAGGGTATCGATTTTTCACTGTGATTTTATTTAAGGCCCAGTAATCGACACACATTCTTCATGTGCCATCCTTCTTTGGCACCATCACGATCGGAGAACCACAAGGAGATGAACTGGGCCTAATGACCCCTTGATCCAATAAGCTCTGTACCTGCTTCTTGATCTCTGTCATATCCACAACTGACATCATGTACATACCCACATTATGAAGAGGAGAATCCTGCTGCAGATGTATCTCATGTTGCATTTCCCTCTTAGGAGGTAATCCATCTAGTTCCTAAAAAATATCATCATACTTAGAAACAATATCAACTAATTCCTTCTTATGATATGGATCACACCCTTGGAAACCGTCGGATGTCCCGACATATTTCTCTCTTACAACCATGAGTATATATCTCTTATTAGTGTTTATGAGTCTTTTCATTTTCCCTGCACTAACAAGTGTTGTATTTACCCTCATGCTGTGAGATCTAACAATATATTCCACTCCCCCTTTAGTAAGGTGGTATTTGTTCTCATGACGAAAGAAGACTTATTTTCTATCATAAATATAAGGACTTTGCAACACTATGTCACATATATCAAGTGGTACAACATCCAAATCCACATCATCAATCAACTTTGAAGCAATAGTAAATCTAACCCTACATTGTTTGGTGACATTAAGTTTTTCTTTATCACATACCCAACCAAGAGGACAAGGATTCGGATGTGGTTTTGTTTCAAGACCCATCTTCTTGACAAGTGATTCAGATATTAAGTTTACTTGGGAAACCGTATCAAATAATGTATCTATCTTAGTATGTTTAGATACAACTCTTAAGTGAAATAATTCACTCATCTTCCGTTCATCAACATGAGATTCATTATTGGAACTTGAACTTGCATGAAGGGAATATTTACCTTGTACTCCAACCGTTGTGATGTTTCCTTCATCTCCTCAATCGGAACCAAGATCTTGTTGCATTGTAGCAGGGGTTTTTCTCTTCCCCTTTCCACCGAACCATTTCGGTTTCTTTTCTAGATGTAGTTTCCAACAATGTTCTTCATCATGACCTCTCTTCTTGCAATGAGTGCAAGATGGCCTTCCTCCTTCTCTTGTCACTATGGCGGTCTTCTTGTCCTTCCTTTTAAACTTCTTAAAAGTTTTATGTGGGAGATTGGAAGGTTTCTTCGTGGGATCTTCTTGAACATGTTTACCCTTGTTCTCAAGGTGAGTGGCTTGCACACAAACTTTGTCAAGACTAGTGGGGTTAAACAAGAGCAAATTATGACGAATATATCTATGAAGTGCGCCAATATACTTCATTAAAGTTTCATAAGAATCCAAAGGAATGTTCAATGCAAGATCTTTCTTCCTAAATTCTTCTATGAAACTTTGTACAGTTTGACCTTTACTTTGACTTTAAGTTTTCCATTCCATCATTGCTTTATGTAAATACCGTAATGGATAAAATTGCTTCCTTATCACTGATTTAAATTTTGACCATGAGGAAATAAGATTACCACACTTACTTCTATCCTAAATATTTCTCTCCCACCATACGAGAGTGGTGCCTTCCAATCAAAGAGAATCCAGTTTCACTTTAACTTCATCTTCATCAATATCTTGGAAACGAAAATACACTTCAACTTTTCAGATCCAATTATATAGCTTTTCGAGATTAACATTTCCATTAAACATAGGTAAAGAAAATTTTACATCAAGCTTTAATAATGGTTTCTTAAAAGAGGATTTATGGCTAGAATAATGAGAATGATGAGAATGCTCAGAGGAAGAAGAACTAGAACTTGAAGGTGAATATGGAGGCTCAGGAGGATCTCTTCCAGACCCTTGGTTTATCGAAGTATCATTATCTACATGTGATTCATTTTTCTTCCCTTTCTTCTTCATCCTCTTCTTGTAATCTCCATACATTTGTTTGACCATTTCTGACATGCGATAAAATACCATGTGAAATTTTTTCTCTTGTTCATCACGCTTGTCCTCTTTTTCCATTTTCTTCCTTCGAGATGCATGACCAACTTCAGGATTGAAATTCTTAAGATTTCCTTCACTCTGCTTATGCTTGTCCCTAGTAATCATTCACACTCAACAATTCAATTCAAAGACGACTGCTTTGATACCAACATGATCCGGGATCTTTTCATCATGACTTATAAATAATTGCATTAAATGAGCATAAATTAAAGTGCACCATTAAAGAAGAAAAACTCAAAAATGAAGAGACATAAGCATTAGTTATGAGCATAAAAACTTGATAATGGAGTTCATCCCTAGTGGACTACGTTTCTAGGTCCTTCTCTCAAATGGGTAGGCTCTTTCATTAACTCAACAAAAGAATTTGGAAAAATACATAAGTATACCTCATTATGAAATCAAGCTACAAAAATAATGCTCAGATCAGAAAACAAATAGCACCACTGAATTTGTGGTGTCAAATTACCCAAAAATTAATGTCTCCATGCCTCGATCCGACTCTGGCACTCCCAGGACCAAGAAGAATTTTGTCTTAGTTTTTGTGCCCTTTGCAACCTGCAATTATGATTTTACTTTGCATTGAAATGCATGTCTAGATGGTCATACAGTCTGCACACCTCTCCCTGTGGCTAGGCGGATGCATCATTTAAGAAATTATTTAGCGTTGGTTACTATGTGGCACCC
>ML793956.1:617022-629900 GCA_009831015.1 Picea engelmannii
TGCTGAAACACCAGGCTGTAGCATATGCTGATGCTGAAACACCGCTGTGAGCAGATGCTGAAACACCAGGCTGTAGCATATGCTGATGCTGAAACACCGCTGTGAGCAGATGCTGAAACACCAGGCTATAGCATATGCTGATGTTGAAACACCACTGTGTGCAGATGTCGAAACACCGCTGTAGCATATGCTGAAATAGTGATGAAACTGAGTTTGGCATTTAAATTCGGTAGAAAATTCAGTGAGACTGAAACTGGGTGGGATTTTGAAAAGTTAACAAAGACTTCCTTTCATAAAGTGATATGTCCTTTGATCAAAATCAAGTGAAATATCATCTTTACTAAGATTTAAACCAACCACCATAGGTGTTCTAACAGGAGAGGAATCCTCCATCTAAAATTTCTTCAACATCTCTTTCAAATATTTTTCTTGAGAGATAAATATTCCTGCAGAACTATGTTTTACTTGTAAGCCAAGAAAGTATGATAGTTATCCTATCATGGACATCTCAAACTCTGTTTGCATAGAGTTAGCAAGCCACTGGACAAAGGGTTCATTAGTACATCCAAAAATAATATCATCTACATAAACCAAAATAACTAGTAAATTATCACCTTCAGACTTGATGTAGAGATTGTTATGATTGCTATCAATAGTACCTTTCGTGAACCCTTTGTCTTGTAAAAATTTGTCTAGTCTATAATACCAAGCTCATGGTGCTTGTTTCAGTCCATATAAGGCCTTCTTCAGCTTGCAAACATGATCAGGATTGTCTGTCAATGAGAATCCTTTAGGTTTCTCCATATATACTTCTTCCTCTAGATCTCCATTAAGAAATGTTGACTTAACATCCATCTAATACACTTTAAAGTTCTTATGACATTAATATGCAAGAAACATTCTAATGGATTCCAATCTTGCCATTGGTGCAAAAGTTTCATCAAATTCCTGACCTTCAACTTGTGCATACCCTTTACAGACCAATTTGGATTTGTTTCTAACAACTTGTCCTTTTTCATTCATTTTATTCTTGAACACCCATTTGGAACCTATTACATTCTTATCTTCAGGTCTAGGGACAAGCTCCCAAGTATTGTTCTTCTCAATCTGATCAAGCTCTTCATTCATAGCTCTAATCCAAGCATCATGTTGGCTGTCTTCATCAAAAAATTTAGGTTTAGTCATGGATAAGAAGGAAACATGAGATTGTTCTGAGTCTTTAATCAATTTCTTTCTTGTCTGAACTCCTTTATTTATATCTCCAATTATCTGATTTTCAAGATGATTCTTTCTAACAATTCTGAGAGGTGATTTTGCTTCTTACGGCTAATTTGTGTCAATCTGATTATTCATGTCTTCATCTAATTCAGATTCTTCTCTTTCTAATCCTTGGACCTGTTCATCTTCGTCTTCAACTATATCTTCTATGTTTGGTTCAACATTGTTTACATTTCTTACTGGGATTTCTTCATCAACTTTTATGTCGATACAATCAACTAATTTATGCAGCCTTTTATTGTAGCATTTATATCCTTTATTGTTTGTAGCATAACCTAAGAATATAGAATATACCTTCATCATCTCTATCATCATATTTCCCAATATTTTCATCATTATTATTGATATAACATTTACTCCCAAAGACTTTAAAATGCTTGATTGAGGCAGGTCTTCCAAACCATAGTTCATAAGCAGTCTTGTCACTGTGTGGTCTGAGATGAGCTTTGTTAAGAATTTGAAAATCTGTATGGATTTCTTCCACCCAATATGTCTGAGATATATTCCTTTCATTCATCATTGATCTTGCCATTTCCTATATTGATCTATTCTGCCTCTCAACAACTCCATTTTTTTGTGGGGTTCTTGGAATTGTGTACTCTCTTTTGATCCCATGTTTATCACAGAACTCTTTGAAGTTCCATGAGCTAAACTCTCCTCCTCTATCACACCTTATTTCCTTCAATATCTTTCATGTTTGATTCTCAGTTAGAGCCTTAAACACTTTGAATTTTTCAAATGCTTCAGATTTTTCCTTCAAAAAGGCAACCCATGTTAGTATAGAATAATCATCAATAATAAACATAAAATAGTTTTCTTTTCCTGTACCTTATTTCCTTGATGATCCACATAAATCCATATGAACTAATTGGAGAGGTTTTTATGTTGAAGGGAAGTTTTTATCTTTGAACTATATCCGTGTAAGCTTTCCTATCTGGCAAGGTTTACAAACAAAATCATATGGCTTTGATATCTTTGGAAGATCCTTTACTGCCCCATTGTTTCTAAGCTTGATTATATGATCAAAATTTAGATGTCCAAGTCTCCTATGCCATAGCCAACTTTCATCATACTTGCTTAAGTGACATTCTTCTTTTTCTTCTTTTAACACATAGACATTGTTTTCTGTTCTTATCCCTTTTGCAACAAGCTGTCCTGAATTCACGGACTTTATTTTACAATCTTTAGAAGTAAAAACAACCTCACATCCTCAGTCATAGAATTGACTGACACTAAGAAAGTTATGTTTTAGGCCATCTACAAATAAGACATCTTGAGCATTTCCTTTCCCATTACTCAGACTTATCATTCCTTTACCTTTTATTTTTCCTGGTGCATCATTTCCAAAAGTTACATTTCCTGATTTGTTTTCACTTAGAGTTAGAAACTTACTTTTGTCTCCAGTCTTATGTTTGGAACATCCACTATCAATATACCAGGGATTCTTTTTCTTTTGGGCTGATAACACTAGTCCACACTTGTCATCTTATTTCTTCTTCCAAACCTTGAAATTTTCAACAGTGGACTTCAAATCTGGCTTATAATTTCTTAAGCGACAATCTGTGGCTTTATGTCCATAGTTATGATAGACATAACATTCTGGTTCACTGAATAATAGACTGTAACGATTTTTATCCTCATAACTGTTATTATGTTTGTTGCTTAGTTGTCTCAATCTTTGTTGTGGTAGATAATTATTCCTTGAATAAATTGTTTGCTCATATCTACATCTTAAAGAACAAGTTATAGCTTTGTGACCAAAGTTAGAACAGAAAAAACAATATCGATAGAAAAGACTTTTGTACCTGGGAAAAGAATGTCTTCTCTGAGTGGATGGATTTCTTTCATGATGATAGTTTCTCTGATCAGTTCTGGTACCTTTTCCTTCATTCCTTCTTGGTGGTTGATTTTCTTTCTTTGTTTTTGCAGAATGGTTGTTGTCAATGATTGTAGATATAACAAACTTGATGGGTTCCATTTTACTTGGATGATCACTATGTTGGCATGTTTTCAAACAGAAGGCAGAGTATGATGGTTGGCATGTTTAACAGGCAAAGTATTCTTGTCATTGATGGCAATATCAGATTATTCTTGTCATTGATGGCATCGATGGAAAAACAGGAACAAAAGTAATTTCAGGAAGACCAGCAGCACAACTCACACAGAGTCGATAAGTTCAAGAAGACTAGCAGTGAAACAATGATCGAATGATAAGATCGAAGTATTGGTCAAACTCCATTTCGTATCTTTGGCTATCGAGATTTCGGATATCGAGAGATGGAAATGTCAAGGCTCTTTACAACAGGAGTCCCAAAATTTCGAAATGCGAAATGTTGATATGATTGATCAAACTCCATTTCGAAGTTTTGGCTATCGGGATTTCGGATATCAGGAGATGGAAATGTCAAGGTTCTTTACAACATGAATCCTAAAATCACGAAATGTGAAATCCTGAAACAGACACATCAGCAAACCACGTCAGCTAAGAACACGTGGCACAACTAGGCAATGGCACGTGTCAAGTTGGTTCAACATTTCAGGCACATGTAAGTCACGAATTAGAGTGACACGTGGCAGTTATTCGACACGTGTCAATCCACGTGTGACGTCAGCAGGTTTACATCACTTCGGGGTTTCAAGAATCACGACTTGGAGAGTCAAGAAACAATACCACAGGAACGTCGAAATCACGAAATGATCTAAGCCGTCAGATCAAGGTTTGATTTGGACCGTTGATCCAACCCCATTTTGGGGTTTTGGATACCGGAAGTTGGAGTGTCGAAACACTTTGCAACAAGAATGCCGAAATCACGATATGCGAAATCGCAATATGATCGGAGTCGTTGATTCACAATGAGATCTGGACTGTCAATACACCAAGATTCTGGACCATTGATCTAAGCTCCATCTCGGAGTCTCGCCTATCGCGACTTGGAGTGACGAGAACCTCCATCTAAGGAATTGCGAGATGTGAATTCACGATGAGATATGGACCGTCAATACACCAAGATTATGGACCATTGATCTAAGCTCCATCTCGGAGTCTCTCCTATCATGACTTGGAGTGACGAGAACAATGAGATGTGAATTCACAATGATATCTGGAACGTCAATTCATCGAGATCGTGGACCGTTGATGAGGGTCGATGAAGGTCATAAGTTCATGAAAATACAGAAAAGGTGAAATGGATGTAGCTTGTGGTCACATCAGTGGAAGATGGGGGAAGGAGCTAGTGTAGACAAGCTCCTTTTCATAGTTTCGGGGATCACGATTGGGAGTGTTGAGACACTTGGTCACACGAATGCCAAATTGTCAAATGTCGAAATGACAAAATGAATGCAAGATCCCATGGAGCCAATCCAACGGTGTAGGTGAATTTGAGTATGATTGGAGGGATAATGTTTCTCTTCACAGTGTAACTGCTAGAAACCATTGATGGTTTCTGCCATAAGATTCGAAGAGACTTCTGTGTGATCGCCAGAGGAGATGAAGAGTCTCCAAGATTCTTCCAGTGAATGAAGACTATTCTTAGAGGGGATTGACAGATGGATGAGCGTTGAAGTCTGTAACTAAAACAAAAAGGATAAGCTTGACTGTGCTAGAGAAGACAAGGAGTCTCAACTGCCAGAGAAGCTGAGGATTCTCAGCTGAACACCCAATGATGTTGGACGCGTAGTGGGAACCACCGGAGAAGTTGAAGAGTTACGATGATCAGGCAGAGCACTCGATATGTGGAGGAGATTGACGTGGTGTGAGCATGCAGAGGCATTGTGCACATTTCATGCACAAGGTGCACAGAAGCTATAAGTACACGGTACAGAGAAGAGATGTTGGTGTGGTTGTTATGAGGGATTCAGGAGGCCAGAAGGAGGAGAGTACAACAACTGAAATGCAGAGTAGAATAATGGTGGATCAAATGGAGATGGCACACAGTGCGTAACGTGAGAAGAACATAAAGTGTAGAGGAGTGTGCAAAAGACACTGATGCAGACAGAGCAGTGCAGTATAGTAGAATAGTGATAAGTTTGGTAAGCCAATGATAAATATTGTATCACTGTGATAAGTTTCATTAGCAAAGATTTATATTTCTGGGTGGTAGGGAGGTGCAAGGGAGGACTGGTGTCCTCAGAGGTTCAAGTGGGTGCTTGAACACAGGGAGTTGTAGCTTCCTTCTAGTTGGTGCTAGAGAAACCAGGGAGTTGTGGCTTCCTTCTAGTTGGTGCTAGAGAAACCAGGGAGTTGGTGCTTCCTTCTAGTTGGTCCTAGAGAAACCAGGGAGTTGGTGCTTCCTTCTAGTGGGTGCTAGAGAAAACAGAGAATTGGTTCTCTCAGCAAGTTGCTGCTTGCAAAAATAGAGGTTGTAGCCTCACAATGAGTTGGTTTTCATATGTATGTTAATGTAAAGAATGTAAATAATACTTACCATATAAAGAAGAAGAGGTTTTTACCCTGTATGGGTTTCCTTGGGAAATATTTGTCTCTATGTTTCTCACATATGTGACTGATGTTGAATGTGCCATTTTGTATCTCCCTGCATTATTGTGATCATCATTGAGTGCCTTGTAAAGATTTTAAAAGAAGCATAATTGTTTAAGCACGGTAACAACTGATTCACCCCCCCTCTCAGTTGTCCAACACACTACTTGATCCTTCTTCATAGCCCAAGCCATCTTTCAACTTTGGATTCCTTTACTGATTTAGAATGAAAGTTAATTCTTCTGAGGCTTTAATACTTGACATATTTTGGTGATACAATGCCTTAAACTTCTCCATTTCTTTTCTGGTTTTTACTATCTCTTCTTCTAAGGCTTCACACCTTGCTTTCTTCTCTGATAATTTTTGTTTCAAAATTTCTTCTATTTTCTTTGCCTCTTCTAACTCCACTTTTAGTAGATCAAAGTCTTCATCAGGTTTTTTATCATTCATTTTAAACTTCATCAACAACATTTGTTTTTTCTCTTCTTACATCTGAGTCTGTCAATTTCTTCCAAGGCACTGATTAATTCTCCTTCCATATCCACCACAGCTTCTTCATCATCCATTTCACCTCCTAAATGTTCATCATCAAGATCTCTCATAGCCATAACGATAAAATCATTCACTTTGTCTTCATAGGTTGAATCATTATCTATGTCTTCTGAGGAGTTGTCATTGTTTGCACACAAACTTTTCTTTTTACTATATTTCTTAAATCTGTATTTCTTTTCATCATGAGAGTTCTGATCCTTTTTCTGGTGAGGACATTTAGATGAAAAATGACCTATCTTACCACAGTTAAAACATTTGAAAGGGATATTGCCTTGATATTTTCCTGATCCTTTCTTTAACCTTCTCACAAATTTTGCCTCAATATCATCGAATTCTGAATCAGTATTCTTGTCTGCTTTAAAAGATGCTTCTTTAGTAATAGATTTATCTTTGATAATTCTCATTTCATATGCAGTTAAGTTACTAGGAGTTGATCAATGGTCAGAGTTTTAGTATCATTTATTTCTTCTATTGCAGAGACTTTTGGATTAAATTTATCAAGGAGAGATCTTAAAATCTTTTGAACTAAAAATGATTCTTCAATTTTCTCACCAAGACCCTTCATGGCATTCACAAGCTATTTAACTCTTAAAAAATACTTGTTGATTGTTCCATCTTCATTCATCTTTAGTTGTTCAAATTTCAATCTATATATTTGAAGTTTGGCATCTTTTACTTTCTCATTTCCTTCATAACTGTTAATTAGTTTATCCCACATTTCTTTGGTAGTTTGAAGATGCATCACCTTTACAAACTCAGCTTCTGCAAGTCCATTCAAGATAGCATTCATTCCCTTAGCATTAAATCTAAATTATAACTTATCATTCTTGGAAGCTAGAACAACAGACTTTATGTATCCGGTCTCTACTACATCCCAGACATCAACACCTAAGGCCATTAGGTATGTTCTTATTCTAACCTTCCAAAAGGAAAAATTTGTTCCATCAAACAGAGGCAGCTTACTGGCTAAAGTCCCTTCATGACTTGTCATGTTTAAGCTTACAGGTCTACCTTTAAATAAAAGGAACCCGCTCTGATACCAATTGTTGAAATTACTAAGACAACTTAGAGGCGGGTTGAATCAGTTGTTACTGTGCTTAAACAATTTTAAGTCTATTAAACCATTTTTAATCTTTCATCAAGTGACCATCCATATTATACATCATATGGACAACATAAATAATGAGCATCAATCACACATAATATATACACAGAGACATATTTTCATGAGGAACCCCATAAAGGGAGAAAACCTCTTCTTCTTCGAAATGATAGGCAGTCTTTTAAGTTATGTACATCATCTATGTTTCAACACCAACTCTCTAGTTTCTCTAGCAGCCACTAGAAGGAAGCACCAACTCCCTAAATATTCTAGCACCAACTCGATTTATACAAGCACCAACTTATATAAAGAAAACTTTGTGTTTTCCCAAGCACCACCCTGCCACCCTGTTTTCTTGCCACAACTAGATGGAAGATACAACTTCTAGTATTCAAGCACCAACTTGAATATCAGAGGACTACAGTCCTCCCTAGAACCACCCTTCCTCCCTAAGTATGTATAAATTATTGACAAACAAAAAATACAGGTATTTCAATTCTTACCCTTTCTTCATTGTTCTGCAATTCTTCTTTGGTTCAAAAATTGTTCTGCAGTTCTACTCTACTTCATGCTATTTTTCTATTCTTCTCTTGCCTCATAATATTATGCTATTCTTCTCTTGCTTATGTCTGTTCGGCGACTGTTACTCATCTCTGAGTTTTATCTCATGCTCTGCATTCTGTCATTTTACCCTTCTTATAGTTTATCTCATTGTTTCAGTTTTAACAACCAACCTTACACAGTCACTACGTCTTTATTTTATGAAATTTTCACAACTTCAGTTACACCTCGAATTCCTAAGACAACAATGCTCCAGCCACTGAATCACCAACCGTCCAAGAACCATGATTCAATTCTGCTAACTGAATCATAACTAAACAGTTAATCGTAAAGATCAACAGTATCCCTTCAATCAAATTTCCATTTAACGACCACCGTTGGATTAAATCCACAAGGTCTTGTGTTTATCCCATATGCCCACCGGCTATCACCATGGGTCTAATCAAAATGTGTTTCACATTTTGCATTTCGGCAATCCTGTGTTGAAGGGTCTAGATACTCCAAATTGTGATCCCCGAAATGGAGCTTAGCTTCATGCTAGCTCTTCACTCTCATATGACCATCGAAGATGACCATAGCCTACACCAAAAGGCATTTCGTATTTCACGAACTTATGAACTTCATCGAGCCTGATCAACTATTGAGATCCCCAATGATCCGATGGTCCAGGTCTCATCGCGATCTCGCATTTCGGGATTCTTGTGATGAAGGGTCTCGACACTCCAAGTTGTGATCCCGGAAATGGATCTTAGCAATTAGATCCTTCCCTTAAGCCTTCGACAATGTGACCTTGTCTATGACCACAGGCTAGACCTTATCGCGATTTCGCATATCGTGAGTTGCAAAGTTAGAGCATTTCCTTCCTTTGACTTTCCATTCAGTGAAATGTTACTCCCTCAACACATGTCCCTCTTGGATCAACGATAAAGATCTTATCGCAATTTTACAACTTCATGGGCCTTCGTCATTCTTGATCAACGGTCCACGATCTCCCTTTGATCAACGACTCAGATTAAGTCATGGTTTTGCATTTCGCGATTTCATAGGAAAGAGCACCTCCTTTCTTTGACTTTCCAGTTAGTGAAATGCCAATCACTCGCCATGTGTCCTCTGCATCCAACGTTCCACAACATACCTCGATCCAAAGGTCCAGATCAATTCTTGGGATTTCACATATCGCAAGTTCCCACACCATGTTTCGTTGACTCCTCCAATGTGCACGTCTACGAAATTCTCGTCGCTTGCCACATGTCCTTCTTGAATATGGATGGTCCTCCTACTTTCGGGATTTTGTAGGCCCACTTCATATTGCACATAAAGACCATGCTCCTTCTTATGGATCCAATGACGGTCGGTCTTTGGGCTCAGATTTGATTCCTGAGATCTATTCTCTTCTACTATGTGCTCCTCTTATTTGAATTCAGATCTGACAGTCATCGGGAATTTTGAATGGGATCCAACAATCATTGTTTCTCTTCACTATTAATCTTTCCATTTCCATGCCATTATCGTTGTGCTATTGATCGTGTTGATCTTCTCCATCAATGACAAACACGCATACTCTACCTCTGTCTAAAAACATGCCAACAGAAACCTCTGATTAGGCCATGTAGCAGCCTCTCACTAGTCCACGCTGCCACCTGCCAAGTCATCATGCATCGTCGACACGCCACATCAGTCGTACGGACTAGAGGAACTGCCACGTGGAATGATCTGATTGGTCCAAGGATTGGTCCAAAAACATCAAAATTGGGTGACACATGGCAGCCTCTGATGCTTCCACATCATCATGTTGACGTCAACATGCCATGTGTCACTTCCCTACTCCTGCCATGTGTGAAGCTAACTCATCCCCTACTGACTGGGCTAGGTTGACCAAAATTTAACCATGAATATCTTTCAATATGTAACTCTGTTTGAAGATTCATTTGTGTCATTAGAAATCTTGCAACTCGCTCTTCACGATCATGCAATTTTCATTGAGTTTTGGGAACTTTGAATTTTTTCCCTTTCTCTATATGTTGGAGCCATTCTAAGTGTCGTGAGTTACCTTTGTGAGTTCTAAGTTGTTCTTTGCCTTCTATGGATCCTTTTTGGATCAATCTATTTCATGCATAAGCAAACAATAAAAAAATAAATATTTTGGAATATAAAGGAATTCAACCTTCATTGTGTAGATTTTAGTTTTATTTATTAGATCCATTGTGATGAACTGTTCCAATGGAATATCCATGAGAGTTTACATATCATTGTTATTCTTTGTTATCAAACTCGCTTACACACAATACAACCAAATTTTGTCCCATATGCCACTCAACTCTCTAAGTTGAAGGTATGGTCTTCAATGCTTATCTTCTTGATGAAGTTTTGAGTGCCAACTTATCCTTCACGGTTAACTAGTGAACAATGAATAAAAAAAAAAATTATATTGTTTGGTTTCCAAACCAATTTCTTCTCATACACCATATACTATGAGAGGAAACCTATAAAGGGATATCATAGAAATGATAAATTTTCTAGTTAGATAGAGAAGGGGATGTGCATATTATTAGTTGAAAAAATATGTTGGTCCCTACAATCAACCAAAATACCAGCCACGAATAAAATTGAAAATCATTGCAATGAGTTGACCCAAGCTATAGAAAACTTGACCAGGATAATGTGAATCAACTATTAATGCGAGGAATTGGCTAGTGAATAGAGTCTACTAGGAACAAGTGAAGTAGATCAACAAAGAGAGTAATTTGACCAAAAAAAAGTTGAATCGACTAGGTAATGAGTCAATGGGGAAGGTGATTCAACCAAGTAAGGAATCGACCAATATTGTAAGCTGATTCAACCAAATGATGTGGAAGTCGACCACACAATCAACACATCGACTAGTAAGTGATTCAACCAAACTCAAAGTTAAGTCAACCAGGTTTGAAATTCGAGTCAACCAAAGAGGCATGTGGTCTATACAACCAATATACATCCTATGCGGAACGAAAAACAACCCAACGATTAAGGATTCGACCCAATGGTACTAAAATTGACCCAACCATATACTAAGTAAACCATAGGTATTTAGTTCAATTCAATTGATATGAACCCAAGGGGGGACTATATGGGGTTAAATGTATATGATATGATCCCAATGGGGGGCATATATGGGGTTAAATGTATATGTAATAGGGATGGCCTAATAATAAATGGGCATCATGTGCAACATGTGAATAGGTATATATAGAGATCTTTTATTCATTATTATGGACATGTGAATTGTGAAATATGAATGTATTTGGGTATTTGGAGGAGGCTATCCTATTCTTTAAGGACTTATTGTGTAAATCATTTATCTCATCTATCTTGGATTTTTTATCCATGCTCACATTGGTGTACATGATGTGTACTTTTGTTCTATCATGATATCTTAAGTATTTGGAACATAACTGATCCAGATTTTTTTTTTAAATTAAATGAAAGAAGAGATATTACAATGAAATACTCATGAAAATTGCCAGAAATAGAGAAATACAACAATACTTGATTTCTATTAATGAAATAATTTTAAAGAGACTGTAAAAATACAGAGTGCAAGACTTGCTAGAATGGTGAAAACTTTATCTCTGAGAAGAGATGTGATGACTACACTCATTCACCAAAATATGATTACAATGAGGCTCTGAAGGCCTTTTTATGATAAACATGAATGCCAAAACCCTAGACATCCAAAAATCTAACCCTAGGAGATGAAACACCAAAATTCATGTGCGCCACGTTTGGGTAAGTTAGTACATTAACTTCCCGGGGTCATAACTTTTGCATATGATCTTTGTTTTAGGCACGTGATAGACCATTGGAAAGGTCTTTTCTAGAAATACACATTATGTCATCAAGATCTGAATCAGTTTATAATTTGACTATGGTGCACCAAAAAAACATTGTTTAGGGCCCCAAAATGGCCTTGGAAGTATAGAAAGATGTGCTAACATGAAAAGATACCAAATAAGCCAATTGGATTAGGTGGGAGGCCACCAGTGTCCACCTGGAATATGTGAAGGGATTCAGATAGCTCTGTAAGTGTAGAAACCACAATTACAAAGAAGTACAGAAGAACGTTTTGAACTAAAAAATGACAAGAGGAACCAGTTGGAAGAGGTGGGTGGCCACAAATATCCACCTGGATCAGTCTTGTTCCCTTAGGAAACAATGGTCTCCATTGCATTGAGTGCCCAGGGAAGCAGGGAAAGCATTTTCTAAATTTGAATCTTGGTCAGTTGTGTGCCTTGTTGGAGAAGTTGCGTTGCTTGTTCTGTGGAAGACTGTCATAAACTTGTTATTGGCGGGGTTGAATCTGTTCCACCAACCTATTGTCTCCCGGTTTGACGGGCCATTGTGTAAGCACCATTTTATGTGAAGAAATAATATATTATTTCTCTTTGAAAATATGTCTTTGTTGGATAGAAGGTGTTCAAGCTGCAGTGGTTGTAGCGATATTTTGTACATCCCTTCAACAGACTATGAAAAGGATGAATTTTTCAGTATCAGAGATTACCTTGTAGTACTATTTTGGTGGAGGAGTAGTAGGATCTACCTCTGGTATCCTATAGAGATGACCTCCCAGAGTAATAATGACACTACGGGGTCTAGACTCATAGACAACATGACATTTCCACATATATGGTTGGCCCAAAACAACATCACATACATCATGTTAAGAAACAAATATCAATATAGCATAGAAAAACCTCAGAAAAAGTACTCAATGCCTTGAAAAAGAGATAATTTCAGATAATAAGCCTCTTCAAGGGGGCAACCTCCTTTTACCCCACATAAATGTTCAAGTACAAGATGATTCAAAATGAAAATGTCTCCTTGGTATACATAGGAGACTAGGAGGTATAATTACAACTAATGGCCTAAAGC
>ML793956.1:635524-650179 GCA_009831015.1 Picea engelmannii
AGGGGGAAACCTCCTTTTACCCCACTTAAATGTTCAAGTACAAGATGATTCAAAATGAAAATGTCTCCTTGGTATATATAGGAGACTGGAGGTATAATTACAACTAATGGCCTAAAGCCGACATAAATAAAATAACATTACTAATATAATATGCCCCAATTAATGGGTAATGATCCAATATTAGGGCTTAACACATCAAGAGGAGCAACATCGCAAACTACCTCATCCTTGAAGGGTTGGATTCCATAGGACAGGCGAAACTGTTGGCTGACACAGAGATATCGTCCTTGGTGAAACCACTTGATGTTGTATGGCTATGGGTGTGGTGTTGTTGACAAACCTAACTATTTTGTGACCTTAACTGAGATGATGTTTTGTTAGTTTTCATTATCAACAATTAAATGCAACGGTGTCCCCTTCACCCACATATGTGAATGGAAGAGGCGCTCCCCCTCTTCAGGATCTACTAGTGGGGTTTGTGTCGATGATCTATTTGTTTTCAACATATGGTTTGTTTCTTCTGGTTGAATTGTTGTGTTCGGGACAATACTAGTGGGGTTTGTGTCGATGATCTATTTGTTTTCAATATTTTCTAGATCAGATTCCAAATCATGGTTCAGCTCCGTGTCTTTGACATCGACCACCAATGATTGTTTCGAGCGACATTCATCGGTGTTGTGGCAGGGGATTTTGTGGAAGTCACACCACTTCCCAGTGTCATTATTCATATTTCTTTTACCCTTCTTTTCATGTGTCTTGGAATAGTTATCTAGAGGTTGTTGGTTACAGTCTTCTTTACCATGATTTGGTTGTTGTATATTTGCATACCCGAATTACCACTTGTTCCGGTGCCTAAATTTCTGCTTGATTTTGACACCATATTGATAGGCAACTCCCAATGATGATATGTTTAGGAAATCCATTTCGGTTTGGATGTACCTATGCAGAGACCCACGGTATATCATAACAAGATCCCACTCGGAGTCTTTTATACCCAGCTTGGTGGGCAAGGTGTGGAAAGCAATTGTGAACTCTGGCACTTTTTGGCTCTTCGCTTGCCACAGTGTGGTCCATCTCATGTAATGGTCTTCATAGTTATCAATAGGGTAGTATTGTTCCTTGACTACATCCACAAAAAAATACCAAGTGGGATCGGCCCCATATATTCCATATTTCTCTGTGGAACTTTTCTCCCAATAATTTTCCCACCAATGTTTGACATGGGGGAGAACCTTGAGAAGTGCGAAGGTGATATTTTCCCTGTCGAAATATTTTTGAAAAGATAAATAACCTTATAATAGATTTAACCATTTCTCTAGGGCATCTTCATCTATATGACCTTCAAATATGGGAATATCAAAATTAACTTGTACCTTGAAGGGAGAGATTCCTCCAAAATGGTCGCTCGATGAAGATGTGCATGTTTCTATAAGCAGGCGTTGAAGGATGTGCATAAAATTCTCCATCATTGCATCCCTCTGTCATGTGAGAGCTTGCTCAAGCAATAAGTTAATAGAATATTTTGCTCCGACATTTTTCTTTTATGCCGCCATCGAGGGTTTCTTGGGTGTGCTAGAGTGATTATTCTCAAGAGAGAAATTCTTGAGACCCAACTGGCTATACTCAGACCTCATCGAGGACATGCATTGAAAAGTGATCAAGAGCATCCTGCTCTGATACGACTGATCCAGATCATTTTTCGAAACGAAATGAAAGTAGAGATACTACAATAAAATACTCATGAAAAATGCCAGAAACAAAGAAATACACCAATACAGAGTGCAATGCTCGCTAGAATGGTGGCAACTTTATCTCTGAGAAGAGATGGGATGATTACACTCATTTGCCAGAAGATGATTAAAATGAGGCTCTAAAGGCCTTTTTATGATAAACATGAATTCCAAAACCCTAGACATCCAAAAACCTAACCCTAGGAGATGAAATGCCAAAAGTCATGTGGGCCTCGTTTGGGTAAGTTAGTACATTAACTTCCTAGGGCCGTAACTTTTGAATACGATCTTCATTTTAGGTGTGTTATAGCCTGTTGGAAAGGTCTTTTCGAGAACTACGCATTTTGTCATCAAACTTTGACTTTGTCTACATTTTGGCTATGGCATGCCAAAAAAACATTGTTTAGGGCCCCAAAATGGCCTTGGAAGTATAGAAAGATGTGCTAACATGAAAACATACAAAATAAGCCAATTGGATTAGGTTGGAGGCCACCAATATCCACTTAGAAGATGTGTAGGGATTCAGATAGCCCTGAAAGTGTAGAACCCACAATTACAAATAAGTATAGAAGAACTTGTTGAACTAAAAACTGACAAGAGGAGCTAGTTGGAATAGGTGGGTTTCCACCAATATCCACCTAGATCAATAATATTTGGTATCATAGCATCAATCTCGGAGTTTTGTTGCTTCAAGTGAGTCATATTGGAATTTTTTCTATAAATTGTTTTATGAAAAGTTTCAAACTGTGAAATTTTCAATTGAGGATAAAAACATAGTGAAGTATGTGTGGTAAAAGTTTTAGTTTCTAGTTCACTTTACTTTCAGAGATATAGCCTATGGAAGTTAGGGCTTTTTACTAGCCTTGAAATTAGTCTCGAACAAGCCATTTTTTTAATTTCACTATAACTTATTTTTTGTGATGTTTCAAATTTAGATATTTTCAGGTGTATAAGGAAACATACTAAATTACTAGTAGTATAAATTTGGGGTTATGAGATGCTATAATTATTGAAGTGTATACTATGGAAATAAGGTTTTTTTTACTAACCCTAAACTTGTCCCAAATAAGTGTTCTGGGTAAATAAATCATATGTTATCGAGTAAAGATATGAATTTAGTGAATTTAGTTGTAGTAGAAAGAGGACAATCCATAGTGCTCGTGGTAGTACAATCAAAATCTTATCATATAAATTGGATGTGTGGCGTTATGTACAAGTTCACTCTCTAGAAAAGGCCAAAAATCAACAAGTTTTGGGAATGTTACCATAACTTTCACTTGACACATAAAATTTTGGTGAGATCCATGGCATCGCAGAGAATAAATATCAAAGAAAGACATGCCAAAATTCCAGATTCAGAAGAGAAAAAAAATTAGAGTTACATCAAAAGGAATATCTACTAGAAGGACAAACTCCAAATCATGGTTTCATAGGTATGCTCGTTTAAAACTATCATAACTTTTGATTAGGATGTTCGTTTGAGTTGATTCAAAATTAATTAGAAAGAGAAAACATGAGATATTATATTGGAAAAAGGATAATAAACATATTGGATCATTACTACTAATATATTGTGGTTGTATTTTATGGTTGAAGTTAGACCTCACTTAAGAAACAAGGGCATTACCTCAATTTATAGGAGATGAAGATAAAGATGAAATAAGTCATATGGAATGGTTTTTTATGACCCTAGTGGGGCATATATGGGGATAAATATATATGATATGACCCCAAGGGGGGGAATATATGGGCACAAATGTACATGTAATGTGTAAATATGTATGTAATTGGGTCACCCTAATAGTAAAGGGGCCACATGTGTAGCATGTGAATAGGTATATATGGATATCATGTATTCATTATTGTAGACATGTAAATTGTGATGTATCAATGTATTTGGATATTTGGAGAAGGTTCACCTATTCTTTAATTATTTATTGTGTAACTCATCTCTCTTATCTATATTGGAGTTGTGCTCCATTCTTACATTGGTGTACATGTTGTTTACTTATGTTCTATTACAATATTTTAATCATTTGGTTTATAACATTTGGTATTGTAGCAATGATCCTAGGGTTTTTTCTTCTCTAAGAAAGTCATCTTAAAATTTTATGCATAACATTTTTTCTAGGATGACTTAGATAGTGAAACTTGGAGGTTATTTATAATACATATCAAGGTATCTTTGGTACAAATTTCAGTTTCTGAATCATTATAATTTTGTAGATACATCCTATGGAAGATAGGGTGTTTGACTCATTCTAAATTCAGTTTTAAAGTAGTCATATTAGTATTTTCACTATAATTTTTTTTTCTAAGATGATTAAAACAACAAAACTTGGTTTTTGTTTATAATACATATCAATGTACTTATTGTATAAATTTCATCTTTTGGGTCATTACAATTTCGGTGATATACCCTGTGGAAGATAGAGGTTTTGAGTAGTCCTATTACTAGTCTCAAACAAGTGTTTTGGGTAAAACAATCATATATTCTTCAGAAATGATGAAAATTTTATGAGATTAGTTGAATTTGAAAGAGGAAATTCCATAGTATTTCAGGTACAATTTTCAAAATCAGTTATTAAATATTGGACACATGGAATTCTATACCAGTTTTCTCTCCAGAAAAGTCCAAAAAGTAGCCAAGTTTGGGAAAGTTACCGTAAATTTCGCTTGGAACATCAAATTTTGGTCAGACTTGTGGCATTGAAGAGAATACATATCAAAGTATGACAGGACAAAATTTCAGACTCAGAAGTGCTGAAATTTCATAAATATATTAGAAGGAAGGTCAGTCACGAGGACATACTCCAAATTATTAAGGGTTTGAAATGTACATAACTTCAAATTGGCATAACTTTTTATTAGAAGATCTATTTTTGGTGATTAAAAAATTGTGATAAATAGGAAAAAGAGAAGAATTGTTGTTTTCTCACATAGATCCAAAGGCTCCTCCAAAACTTACTTCACCAAATAAACCTCTAGAGAGCTCAATCGTGACTCAAGATGAAATCCAAGATATTTGTCACTAGATGGACAAGAAGCTCACTGAAAATAGGGAACAAATGGAAAATAAGATCATTGAAAATAAAGAAGATATGAAAATAAATATGGATGAAATGGAAAATAATATGGATGAAATTAAGAATGACATGAGAAAGAAGATTGATGAAAATAAAGAAGAAACACAAAATTTCATGAAGGAATTGCAAAATCCCATGATGGAATTGCAAAATCCCATGATGGAATTGCAAAATCCCGTGAGGGAATTGCAAAATTCCATAATCTTTCATGCTCTATATGAGAGAATCCCTAAAGGAGACATCAAAATGCAAGGGACTCATAAAAATAAAGGTAGTATTCATGTTGAACAACCTACTGATAACAAGCAATTACCAAGTGTATTTAACTCTAATAGTGAAGTTAATTATGGTGGGGGTCCTAAATTCAACTTTCCCTAGATTGACTCAAACAAGTTTGATGGAATAGAGGTCTTTACATAGGTGAACCAAATAGAGAAATATTTTTAACAGCATAATATTATGAATGACAAGAAAAGGATTCACATAGAAACTTTGAACTTTGAGATAAAACCATATCAATGGTATCAATGGGTAGTTAAAAGGAAGCCCCATTGTTATCATTATACTTGGGGTTTATTTACAAGAGACTTAGAAGCACAATATAGGAAAGTTTGGGAACATCACTATTTCAGTCAATTGAAAAGAATAAAACACTTAGGTGATATTGAAGATTATAATTCAGAATTTTAGATATTGGCCACAAAGGTGGATGGCATAAGTGATGAACATTTGTTGGAATATTACATGGGTGGATTAAAAGAAGACATTAAACATGAGATTTTTTGAAGACATCATAAAACTATTATGGAAGCTATGCAATTTTTTCATCATATTCAAGCCAATAATAAGGCTACACATAATTCTACCATTGGAGCATACACAGGAAGCATAGATTGTTTTGGGGTTCATAAAATAAGTGTACCTCAACTGATAAGGTTGACACCTCAGCAAATGGATGAAAGAAGAGGAAAGGGATTATGTTTCAATTGTGACAACAACTACAGTAACGGGCATAAATGAAGTGAGATGAAAGTATTATTTATAGGCAATGAAGAGGAATAAGATCAAGAGTTGGAAACATCACAAGATCTAGAGCTAGAATAGACTACTTCAATGATATCTTGTCATGCATTGGATGGAATTGGTACTCCACAAACCCTCAATATAGAAGTATATATCAAAAAGAAAAAGGTAACAATGTTGATTGATTCTGGTAGTACCCATAACTTCATCAATTACAAATTAGAAAAATACCTCAATTGCTTTGTATATATAGTACCATAGTTTCAAGTAATGATTGCAAATGGAGCTACCATAAATTTTTCTCAGAAATGCCACAGTATTAATCCACCAAGTATTATGACCGAAAATAATTGATTTTGGATGGATGGATCATCATCAATGGAACGAATAAAGTAGGAACATAATATGATCATATTACGTGGTTTCATCACATCTGAAGCCTTTAATTACAAATCTTTGAGGACAAAGATTTTTGAAGGAGGGTACTATGTTATGACCCAATTCAGGCATATATGGGGAGAAATATACATGTAATGTGTGTGGGTGTGTAATAGGGTCGGCCTAATGGTAAAGGGGCCTCATGTGTAGTGTGTGAATAGGCATATATAGAGATCATGTATTCATTATTGTATACATGTGAATTGTGATGTATGTGTTGGGGTACATGCTCAACTACATACTCAATGACATACTCATTTTATCAAAATCACATGTAGACACTTTTTTACGCACCATGCATGCATGAAAACACTTTTTCATGCACCATGCATGCATCTTAGGAGCCGCATGCAGACACTTCTGCATGCACCATGCATGCATATTAGGAGACACATGCATAAAATATTGCATGCAACATGCATGCATCTAATGAGCCACATGCAAATACACTTGCATGCAGCATGCATGCATCTAAAGAGCCACATGCAAATTGTTGAGTCATCAAATTTTCATCGTTTTCACCATTCAAAACACCTATTTTTAACCATTTTATTTTATCTTGTCACCCATTCATTATTTTTTTGTTGTGTTTCTTTGTGAATATACCACAATAATCCTACAAGCAATAAATTAGTTAATTATCATTATTTTCCTTTATTTTTGATGAATTAGAAAAAAATATTGTAGGTTTTACTGATGATGGTTTGCTTAGCCTGGTTCCTGTAGCTTCTATGCAGTTCCCCGAGGTTGGAATACCTTTTCATATCCAAGGAAGATTTTGAAACATAGGTTTCATTCCTAGGGGTGATTACATGGATCCATGTTGCTTAATTCATCCCAAGTCGATTCCATAGGTCTTCAGCTCTTGATTTACAATTTGGACAGTGTGTACCAAGCATAATTGAGTAATGAAATTTGGGCGCACTTTATGAAGAAATGAAGAAGGATCTGGAAAATCATTGGCATGGGTTTTGTCCAAAACATCCCTAGTTAGGTGACACACGAGTAGTTTCTCCAAACAAATCGTGGATTGGGAGATACATGTGATTCTTCGAAAGGGTAGTTTCTTGTTGCGGTCATTGGAAAATTGTGTCCCAAAAAAAGAAACCAGTCAGTAAAGGAACCAACTCCGGCCTATTCTCGGATGGTTTATGATATACGAATCCAATGTAATCTGATCTTGAGTCATTCTTCAACCAAGATCCACTAAAAATACATCAAGAAAATATTTTGTAAATCTGTCCATAGATTTGACAGTCCAGATTTGGGAAAATTGGTTTCAATTCACCCCTTTGATTCTTTGTATAAAATGTATGGGCATGTCAAAGGATTCATGGAGTGATAGAGTCGGTCATATATTTAGAGGGAGAGGTTGTATTAGAGTAGTAGGGAAGTTTCCAAATGTTGCAAAGAGTAGATTGGATTGCTATACTATTCATCTCTCTACAATAAAGAGATTGTTGATCATTGATCATTGGGGATATTGCCTATGTATTGCTGAAGATTTATCTTTAATGAAGTTGTTGATTGTTGGTGTTTACTATCATGGGTGGATTGAATTACTTTTTCTCTCCTTTCCGCAATGTAGAATAGTTCAGTTGCCTTCCTTTCAATGCTTGCAGTTGTGTGGTTTTACTTCCTCCCTTACTTTCATTGCTTACAATTGTGTGGTTTTTTGTGAACAGAGTGAGTAGGTTTAAGCTACTATCACTTTCCTTTCCTTTTCCTTTGGTTTGGTGTTATTTACTTTATGCACAAGTTATTTAATTTCCCCACGAGTATCCTTAGATAGTTGTGTGTTTCCTACTTTCATTTCCATTTCATAGGATAGGAAGACTATTAGTGCCTTGACCTCTATACATACAGTGTAGCATCTCTAAGTTTACAAACATCCTGGTTGATAATTTAATGTCAAATATTTAAGCAATTAAATCAATCGACACAGATACTCTTGCATACATCATGCATGCATATGAGGAACCACATGCAACATGCATGCACCTTAGGAGAGTTTTTCTATTGTGGAATGCATGATGACTACATGTGGAGTTCGCACTTGAGTTTAAACCGCATATTTGACCTTTTTTTATTATTAGCAACTTTTGACTTTAGTTAATTGTTGCAAGTGAAAGATGTTTCTTTTCTACTTGAGCATGCATATGGAAATCCCAAACTAGTGTGCATTACTCCTCATGTGGAGAGTCCTATATAGTTTACTCATTATCAACGAATAATACATTGTGATTAGAGTTGGTTTCTTAGTCTCTTGTGTGTGAAGATTGATTCTATTTTTCTCTCTCCTCTCTCTCTTTTGCAATTAGCTAGTGTAGTATTTCCTTGTCATAATTAGGTCTTGGATTGTGGTTTAATCCTACATGGTATCAGAGACATTATTGTGATGGAGTATTCACTTTTATTGTAGGTTTATATATCATATTGGACAACCCATAGAGAACTATGGATCGTCCATCTTCTTTAGTGATCTTGACACCCTTCAACTAATTTGAGTGGAAGCCCAAGATAGATCTTCTACTTCATAGTAATAGTTTGTATAGCATCACCATGGGAATAGAAATAGAGCCTAATTCTGCTAATGAGAAAAATTATTTTCTCAATAGACAAGGCATTTCTCTCAGACTTATCTGCATGTTTATTTCTTCTTAACTACAATATCATGTAGAGGATGAATCACTCTCAACTCCAGATGAACTATGGACCAGATTGGAGGTTATATTCATAAATAAGAAATATTTTGAATATTGCATGCATAAGTTTGACAAGATAGAGCTAGCAGAAAATCCACCAGAAGATCAAGCCTCTAAGTTTTAAGATCCTTCTACATAGGTATCTGCACAACTTTTTATTCCATTCATTTGAGATAATGTCTACTCCATTTCAGATCTATTTTCTGAATCACATGTTGAATATATCATGCATGAATCTCATGATCTTCATGAAGACACTTTTGCATGTTCCATGCATTCATCCCAAGAGCCACATGCAGAGACTCCCATGCATGCATCTCAGGAGAAAAAAAAGAGTGTTACGCACTTCAGATTCACTTATGACACTTTCTAAGAAACAAATTGCATGAAACAATTGTATATTTTAATTACTCTTGGAAAAATACCCAATTTCAAAAAATAAATCATCCAAAACAGAGTCCAGGAAGTGAAGTTATTGGCATTTTAAATTCGATAGTTTTTCAAGGTTTTTCCGGAAAAAACCTCGCGATTTGTAAAGTTTCACCCAAACTTTCCATGAATGAATGGGATTTGGATATTCTTATTTACAATAAGATAAAGTGGATATATGTGGACATCTTACTGGTGCATATACTTCATCAGATCCGTACGCATGCCTACATATTCAAGAAACTATTCACTGATCATAAAATTGCATAGTTGTGAGGTATTTGTGGAGTGAAGGACATGTTATAGGATAGCTTCCTCTCCTTTTGATGCAATTTACTTCTTCAATCTTGTTAGCAACATATTTTGAGGGTGAGTTTTGTTCCCACTGGGTTTTCCCTCTTTACCTCACTTTTGTTTAGTTGTTATGCATATATACTTGTACATGATTACCTAACATAGCTTCATATTGTTGGGACTCATCATTGTGCACATCCTGGTTGTGTTGCAGGGGGGGTGTTGGGGAACATTCTCAAATACATACTCAGTGACATACTCATTTTCTCAGAATCACATGCAAACACTTTTACATGCGCCATGCATGCATCTTAGGAGCCTCATGCAGACACTTTTGCATGTGTAATGCATGCATTTTAGGAGCCACATGCATAAACACTTTCATGTGCCATCCACGCATATAATGAACCACATGAAGATACTCTTACATGCATCATTCATGCATCTAAGGAACAACATGCAGATACTCTTGCATGCAACATGCATGCATTTGAGGAGCCACATGCAACATGCATGCATCTTAGTAGAGTTTTTCTATTTTGGAATGCATGATGACCGCATGTGGAGTTATCACTTGAGTTTAAACCATATATTTGACATTTTTCTTATTATTATCAACTTTTGAATTTAGTTAATTGTTGCAAGTGGGAGAGGTTGCTTTTCTACTTGAGCATGCACATGGAAATCCCAACCTAGTGTGCATTACTCCTCATGTGGAGAGTCCTATATATTGTACTCATTATCAAGGATTAATACATTGTGATTAGAGTTGGTTTCTTAGTCTCTTATGTGTAAAGATTGATTATATTTTTCTCTCTCCTCTCTCTCCTTTCCAATTAGCTAGTGTAGTATTTCCTTCTCATAATTAGGTCTTGGATTGTGGTTTAATCCTACAATATGAATATATTTGGATATTTGGAGGAGGTTATCCTTTTCTTTAAGGAGTTATTGTGTAACTCATATCTATTATCTAAATTGGAGTTGTGCTCCATGCTCACATTGGTGTACATGGTTTTCACTTTTGTCCTATTACTTTATTTTAAGCATTTGGTTCATAACATGGTTGAGTTTGGTAAAGGAATATGTTATGACTCCTTCAAGGGAAATAACTTGTTTTTTTGGTGAAGCTTGGAAGTGGTGGATGAGTATTGATCAGGATAAGAAATGGAACATGACATGGGAATAATTTTTAAAAATCTTCTCAGATAAATGGATTAGGGATAAAAAAAAATGGACGAAATGTATAGAACTCAAGATGGGTTAAAAGGAGAAAAAGAAGAGATCAAAAAGAAGTGTGATGAGTTATCTAAGATATGATACCTTAATCAAACATTCATTAATGAGGTCCAAAAATTAAAACAAGGAAAGAATAAAAAGGGAAGTGGGAAAAAGATGAGTCAGTGAAAGAATTGAAAAAGAAAGATGAAGAAATAGGTAGATTAGGAAACAATAATAAAAAAAACTATTGGATGAGGTCAAGATATTGAAATAAAATAAAAATAAAAAGCATGGTCAAAATCAAGAAAAACAAGGATCTTGGATGAATAGACTACCAAAACACTTGAAGAGGAAATTTACAAGAAGGTTGAGGAATCCATAAATACTAATGAGCTAAAATCATAATTAGAAACTAGAATTGAAGAAGGAAGTCATAATTTGATAAATGGGGTGACATTGCATCTTCAAAAGGAGAAATGAGACAAGATTCAAGAAGGTCACAGGAAGATACTTGAAGAAGTTTAACTTCATCTAGAGGATGCACATGCCAACTATTATGGTAATATCTGATCCAGATGGATCTTGGTGGCCATCCATCTTTTACACTGAATCACCATTTTGAACCTGTGGTTTTGATAAACCATGATGTTCACCATTTTGATGGGGAATGGAATGTAATGTCATCTTCATTTGTTAATTGCAGACATCATGTAATGATTTATTAGTGGTCTTATGTACATTCCTATAGCATAGCTTTAATGCATCGGATCCCATTAGAACTCCACAATTAAGCATGCTCAGGCTAGAGTAGTACTGGGATGGGTGATCGTTCAAGAAATCCTAGTGTTTTACATGCCTATGGAATTTTATAAACTTAGTCCAATTTATCCCACATACATCATGGGAATTGTTCTCCTCTCACTATCTCATATATAATTGAGGTGAAGGAGGCCCTTTAAGCATGCAATGGAGTGTGATGTAAAACTTGTTGTGAATGAAGCATAGCCAACATCTCATTTCTTTCAAAAATAGGCTACCCCATTCTGCCAGTTTGTGTTCTATAGTGTTTTTCTATCTTATTCAGTAATAGAAGTTGGGTTTCACTGTATTTATGTGTTCTCTTCTATATTTTTGTGTATTTCATTGTTATATCTCGGTTATATTTTTGTCTTTATATCGTTCTCAAAATAATCTGGATTAGTGGTATCAGAGCAGGCTTCTCCTTGTCATTTCTTAGAGCAAGTCCCTGACGAGGTCAGGGTATAAAGAATTGGGTCTCGAGCTAGTTTCTCTTGAGGAAAACTACTCTCACCAGCCCAAGTGACCTCCCATGGTGGAAGAAAAGAGAGATGAAAAAGTAGGAGATCCTTTCAATATGTTGCTCAAGGAAGCTCTCATGTGACAAAGGAACAAGATGATGGACAACTTCAATCAGATCCTTCGAAGACTAACGATGGTATTCATTGAGGAATCTTCGACAAGAATACATTTTTCAAGTGCGACACCCTTCAAGGTACAGGTCAATTTTGATATCCCCTTATTTGAAGGCCAGATAGATGCAGATGCTCTAGAAAAATAGTTGAATATGCTAGAATCTTATTACTCTATCCAAAAAAAAATCGACGATGTAAAAATCACCTTCTCTCTCCTTAAATCCCTTCCCCATATCAGAGCTTGGTGGGAAGGTTACTAAGAGAGGTACACCACAGATGAATCTACACTATTTGGCAGAGAACCCACTTGGGCAGCCTTTGTAGATGCCCTAAAGGAGGAGTTCTACCCTATCAGAAACTATGATGACCAATACATGATATGGACAACTCTACGTCAAAAAAGAGACCAGACAGTGTCAGAGTACACCAACATATTTCATACCTTGCACTCAAATCTAGGTATCAATGACTCCGAGCAAAACCTAGTTTTGAAGTACCGCAATGGTCTACATAGGTACATCCAAACAAAGATGGATTTCTTGGACATCTCCTCACTAGGAGCTGCTTATCGATATGCTGTCAAAATTGAGTAGAAATTCAAGCAGCAGAGTAAGTGGGAGAAGCATGGAAAAGGAAACTCTAACTCACATAATGAAGGACAGAGAAAGGAAGGACAAACTCAAGAGATCCAGTCCCAGATGCAGGCAAAGAAGGGTAATGGAAACTCTAAGAAAGACATTGGAAAGTGGTGTGAGTTCCACAACATCACTTGGCACAATACTAATGAATGTCGCTCAATACAGTCATTGGTGGTCGAGCTCAAAGACAAAGATTCAAACCCCAACTTGGACCTTGATTCATAAAATAATAAAAGGAGATAGATCATTGATGAAAAACCCACTGCTATTGTCACAACTGCAACTATCCAACCAGAACAGGATCCTAAGAAGGGGGAGTGACTCTTCCATTCACAGATGTGGGTGAAGGGGACCCCACTGCATTTTATTGTTGATAGTGGAAGCCAAAAGAACATCATCTCAGCAGAGGTTGTCAAGAAATTGGATTTTCCAACAGCACCACATCCGCAGCCATACAACATTGGGTGGCTTCTCCAGGGTCAAGATCTTCATGTCATCCAGTAGTGTCTTATGTCCTATGACATTAATCCCTTCAAGGATGAGGTATTGTATGATTTTTCCCCACTGGAAGTTTGTGATCCTTTATTAGGCCAGCCATATATGTGGAGATGTCATGTTGTTTATGAGTCTTGACCCCGTAGCATCATTGTTACTCTGAGGTGTTAGCAATACAGGATACCAGAGGTAGTTTCGACTATTGTCCCACCAAAACAATGCCACAAAGTAATCTTTCATACTGCAAATTTTAGCCTCTTCACAATCCGATCAGAAGGTGAACATAAGGACATTGCAACCATTGTAGCCTCATCCCAATACCTTTCTATCCAGCAGAAGTAGATCGACAAGATTGTACAAGAGTACCAAGATGTTCTTTTTGCACCTACGGGGGTGCCTCCACATTGCCCAGTCAAGTAAGGTTATAATAGAACCCTTCATACTCTTCATGCTACATCTTCACCGAAAGATTCCTCCCAAACTCAGGTAGATCATGCATCTAGATTGGTTGAACATATCCAACCCCTCTAGCAATAGGTTCATGACAACCTTCAATAAGCTAAGTCGGATAACTTATTCAACAAGGCAAGCAACGTACCAAGATTCAGATTTAGCATAAGTCTCCCCATATCCCATTGGAACTTGACGAAATGGGGAAAATTGCTTCCTAAGGGGCGAGGAATGATCTAGATGGATTGTTGGCCCTCGACCAAGTTTTGGAGAACCTTGGTCGTTTATTACCACTTTTGGGACTTCGACAGGCTAGTTGAAGATGGAGCACCCAGGCAAAGTGGAGATCGCGAGATCTCACCCCCTTTTACGGGCTTTTTGGGTTTAGGGTTTATGAAATGGGTATGGGATGTTGGACCATGGGTTTACCTATTCTTAGGCCTCTTTTGTAATGTATAAATAGGGAGCTAAGAAATGTAAGAAGTAGTAGTGGACGTGTGTGACTTAGTGAAAATATTTGTAATCAGCTTTGTATATACTCTGTGTTAAGACTTGCAGAGCTAAGTGCAAGTGTGGTGCAACTCGCCCCTCACCGAGCCAGCTGCTCCACCAGGACCTTCTGTTTCTCCCGGGCCCGAAGAATCAACTTTCTTCAACTCCCTCGGGAGTCCACTCCCCACAGTACTCTCCTTCGGTGATTCCCCTTTCGGAAATCG
>ML793957.1:0-11599 GCA_009831015.1 Picea engelmannii
CATTTAAGTTGATGTTTTGGTTGTTTGTGAGGCCCTAAGGCCCACGTCCTATCTCCTTGCAACCCTAAGGCTTTCTAAAGACCTCACGGCCTCCTTGTTTTGCAAAGCAATCGGCCCTCCTCCTCTCCTTGACAGCTCGGCCCTCCATAGTCATTTTTTGCAATCATTGACTTTGTCAATAATTACTGTTGTATGTGCTCATATATAATATTGATAGTCGTTAATTTATGAAGTACTGACCCCTGCTGCACGTTTTAGTTTTATTGTTGCCTTGTCTCGCAAACAGGTGCCTGTTCTGTGGTTCAACTTCTTTTTGACTATCTTCTTGGCAGTACTCTGTGAAAGGAAAACCTACTTTGACCTTTTGAGCCTTAATCCCTTGATCTTTTTCCTTTCAATACCCCAGATTACTAGGGACGTCTCCCTTGGGTCTAGCCACCCTAAATAGAAAGAGCCCCCCATCGAGGTGACAGTGGGTGGGGAAGCTCCTGTTACGCCAGTTTGACTCTTGCCTTTCAAAGCTACTTGACCTCTACTACAAACTGAGCGATAACAGGTCCCTCTTGTTTCTTACTGAGAGGATTTTTATTGCCTTCTCGGGGATCCCTGGGTGAAGCATCTCAAGGTTTTATTTCTAGGCTTTTATCTTTTACCAGCTGCTTTTACCATCTGGGCCTTTAGCCCCTTCTTCCCACAAGATAAGGTGCAATCCTACAAACAGGTCAACCCAATGCCCGGACAAGGGGATTGGGACAAGTGAGCGGGAGATAAGATCAAACAGTGGTGCTATGAAAGGAGAGGATGATGGCTTTTCTGAAATCCCCCAGTTGCAAACCCAGACCTATGGGCACAGGCTTGCTAGGATGCCTTGTCAATCTCCCAGATCATGGTCAAGTGGGCTAATGTAAGATCCAAGCGGTTGTTAGAGATAAAAGGAATCAGATGCATATATTCAAAGGTTTTAATGATCAAAAGTGACACATACCATGATACCTAGACCAATTACCTCATGGAGCAAGAACCTGCTCCGACACAAGACCAAGTCGAAGGTGATGGATGCGGCTACTGCTGACAAGATGAATCTGAGAGAGAAGAAAAGGATGGGCCCTCCACGACTATGCTCAGGTCAATCTTGCTCTCGGTACTCCATGTCTAGGAACTGTGGGCCTTGAGACATGATCTCCTGGTTATCCCTAAAAATCAGGCATAATAGGGCCTACCACCCTAAATAGAAAGAGTTATCCTATTGAAGTGACAGTGATAGGATAGTCTCCAGTTACGTCAGTTTGCCTTCCATTTAACTTTCCTTTACATCCAAGTACAAATGGTGCGATAACAAGAACCATTACAAGCATTGCCACACACAGTTTCTGCAAATAATTGACATGTAACATTATCTTCAATGAGATTGAAAACATCACATGTGCTTTTGAAAATAAACAAGTGTTTCTCTGCATCCTCCAAAGTATTCCCAAAGAATGTGGAATTTTTTCAATAGGAATATCAGACATTTGAATATCTACTTCTGACATATTTAAAGGACTTCTATGCAGCCGCCTCCTCCCTTGGCTACCTCTTCCTTTTGCCGCATCTTGTAAATCCATTGATGGGATTGGTGGAGAAGGAAAAGGAGCATCATCACATGAACAAGGCTCTTTCCTGGATCCTCCATGAGGATTTTCCTGATATTCATGAATCTTTCCAATGGAGTTGCCAGGGCATTTGAGAATTCTTTCAATGGAATCGCCAAGGAGTTCATTCTCCCAAATCTTTGGTGTTTCTTGTCTCTTTTTGAGGTCATTCAAATATATATGAATACGATTTTTATAAACCTCGTGCATCTAGAACAAGCAACAATCTTCTTGAATCTTCTTTTCGAAGTTTTGAAACATGGAGACTCTGATTCCTCAATCATATGTGAAACAAAACCTCAGATATCTTCAAAATAAATCGTTCCACAGTACATTCACCAAAAATGTTGATGTTTAGATTGGTTAAGGTCCAATCAACAACCTCATGAGGGTAAATATCCCCCTACGTTTTAATAGAGGTGGTACTATCTTTTATGTTCTGAAAGATATATCTTTATTCTCTTGGATTGGAGAGAATATTAGACACCAAACCCCAAGTCTTTATTGCTTTATTTTATATATGAAATGGTTCTTGATAACCATATTTATTCTTGAATGGACCAAGCATCTTATTAACAAACAAAAAAATATGAGCAGATGATTCAACATCCAAATGTATGATCATCATCATTCATACAACCCTCTAAATCACATGCAAGTCGATCATACGTTCATATCTTCTCACACGAAAAATGATGAAGTGGTTTTGATAATTTCATAGAAATTTAAATGAGTATTGCAATTAAAAATGAAAAGAATTTGATAAACACACTCTAAAAATATCACTCAGAAATCCCAAGATCTGATAAATCATTAAAGACATGCCGCAAAGTAGTTCTTTGTGGATTTTATTACATGAAATATACTTTTAATTAGAAATCATTCAGTAAATCAATTGACTAGTGCTTCAGAAACAAAAATTTTCAAACACAAGGACTAAATCTCCATGAATCAATTAAAAAATATGGGCTTGCATTTATCAATAAAATATATGGATTTAAAATACTCTATGATCGTATAAATAAAATTCTTAGAATAATACAAGAAAAACACTCAAGAACTCAGCCTTATTCTCCGTTCAGAAATACACGCATAAAACCTTGAGAAAAATAGTGTAGAAGAAGGAGAAGCAAGAAAAATGGAGATCTATATTCGCTGATTAGAAATTTTGATACATGTTGATACTTGCACCTTTCTATTGATATTTTGATTGCCCTCCAACCCTTTTTTTCATGGTGCTCTGTCTCTTTTAATTTTTTTTTCCAATGCTTCTTGAAGTTGTTACCGTTTTGGTCTTTCTAGGAATTTCCACACGCTTTTATTCTTGGAGTAACCACTTTAATTAATGTTTCATTGAACTATCATTAATGACTTTGTGTCATTAAAATTCGTCCCTTGAAGTGGGGCGCATTTCGTCTTTAATAAAAGTTTTTAAATAAACTTTTATTTTCAAAATTTTAAATTGAGTGTCTTCTTAAAAGTGGACTATGTTTTAATGTTTTGAGAGTGATATTTGATTTCTCAATCATTGAAACCATCATATAAAAAATATTTAGAATTCCAACTTTCTAACCAGTCCTCCTGAACGCACTTTGTAGTTCTATATCTCAAGTTATAACCTCGGGAAGTCAAGCTTCCAAACAGATTTATCAACAAACCATGGAAACTCAGCCAACTTTTATTTCAATTTTTAGAAACATTTTGGCCAAATTCATCCCTTAAAACTGGTTCCATCATTTCCCTCATTGAATTACCTTTCCAATGAGGTATAGTTTGTCAAAAACTAACGCATGGATCTTGCGTTATGGCCTCTAGAAGTTCATTGCTTTGCAACCGTCCATTTAATTTGTGGATCAATCTTAGCCCTTGATTAAAATCCTCCCTCTTTTAATCCCACATGCATTGTGGTGATAAGGAATTTAGTGTTTATATTATTAAAACTTCTATATCAGTTATGTGAAACAAAGAAGATTGTGGAGGTCTTAGTGCAACTATTTGTGCCTTAGAAAAATACATATCCCCATAGTATTTTGGTCACCCAGTCAATCTATGAATGTCTGACACATCACGTCCAATCACCACCCGATCACCTTCCATGTGTCACTTAGATATGTGCCCAAAAAACTTGGGATAAGAAAAATAATATTAAAATAATATGAGGAGTTTGCGGGGTTACGTGAATGCAATGGTAGGTAAGGTGGTAATTATGGAAAAGAAAAATGAAAAGAATTACGTGAAATATGAAAGAGAAAAGAAAATGAATGAAAAGAGAGGAAAATGATTAAGTGTGGAATATGGAGTATTGAGACTAGAGTGGAAGAGGGAAAAGTAGTTAGGTATGGAGATGGAGAAGGGATGGAAAGTGTTAAAATGACTAAGTATGATAAGAGAGGAGAAGTGAGAGGGAAAGAGGGGCACGACACTTAGATAATCGTGGTGACCAAATTTTTTATCAACAATTGGCTCCAACTACGAGACAATGACTCCCTATGGGTTGTTGAGAATCCATAATCGTAGTTCAATTGTCTTCTGGAATGGGATCTAGAGTCATTCAAAATGAATTCTTGTAATTTCTTGTCCATTTGATCATGGAATCAATATCTCCATCTAGCAATTACTTTATTATGCAAAACGTTGACTGAAGAAATAAACTATGTACAAACAAGATCTTCCTACCTTAATCTACTTGGAGGAAAGGGACATCGTCAAGTGTAGGTAGATTTCCAATGGAGCCATTCAATCATCCAAGTGATGTGCGGAAAGAATTCAAGAATTCGGGAATATATCAAGGCTTCTACCAAGGAGAGATGAGAATTTCCAAAGTATATTGTAGTAAAGTTGAGCCGAACGTGCCCAAAACCTGATTGCATTGCTTGGCCAACAATGTTATGGAACCATGATTCCATGAAATCAATTCTTGGCTGCTCAAGAATGTTGTTGTCTTTGGTTGGATGAGGAGTTTCCAATCTGAATATACTTTCATCTTTGTCTGTATCTGTATCAGAGACTCTTGAACATTACCAATGGATCAAGATGTGTCCTTATCTGTATCAACAAGTTTTTCTTCCAAATCACTCTCTTCATTGTCTTATGTCCATATGGAAGAGGGTAGGTGGGCAGCAACATTGAAAATATTTGGGATGAACCTTTCAGCGAATGAATTTTCCAACGCATCCCAACAAGTAATGGTCCCAAGAAATAATGAAAATAACCATTCACAAGCATTCCCATCCAGAGTTTGTGCATATAATCGACATGTAACATTAACTTCAGTAATATTGAAAACATCACCTGTGTTTTTTAATTTAAACAAGTGATCCTCTGCATTCTCTGATGTATTCCCAAAGAATGTGAAAAAAAATTCAATAGTAATATTAGGAATTTGAAAATCTACTTCTAGCGGATTTAAAGGGATTTTATGCATCTACCTCCTTCTTTGGGTACCTATTCCTTTTGTTGTGCCTTGTAAAGCCATTGTTGGGCTTGGTCGAGAAGGAAAAGGAGCACTATGACATGAATGAGGTTCTTTGGTGAAGCCACCATAAGAATTTTCTTGAGATTCTTGAATATTTCCAATGGAGTTACGAGGAAATTTGAGAGGTTTTTTAATGGAATCGTCATGGAGTTCATCCTCCCCAATCTTTGGTGGTTCTTGGCTCTTTAGTGGTCATTCAAATATCTCTAGATAAGATTTTTATAAGCCCCGTGCATCTAGAACAAACAACAATCCTCTTGAATCTTCTTTTAGAAGCTTTCAACTATGAAAACTCTAGTTCCTCAATCATATCTAAAACAAAAGTTAAGGTATATTGAAAATAAACCGTTCCCTAGTATGGTCACCAGAAATTTTGATGTTTAGAATGGTTAAGATCCAAACATCAACCTCACGAGGATAAATATCCCCCTTCCCTTTTATAAAGGTGGTACTCCTCTGTATGTTTTGAAAGATATATCTTGATGCTCTTGGATTGGGGAGAATGCTAGACAATAAACCCCAAGTCCTTATTTATTTATTTTATATATGAAATGGTTCTTCATAACCAGATTTATTGTTGAATGGACCAAGCATCTTATTAAAAAATAAAAATATATGAAGAAAGGATTCAACATCAAAATGTATGCTCAACATCATTTATAAAACCCTCTAAATCACATGCAAGTAAAGGATACATCCATATCTCCTCACAAGAAAACGAATGAAGCGATTTTGATCATTTCAGAGAACTTTAAATGAGCATTGCAGTTAAAATTGAAAAGAATTTGATAAGCACAGTCTAAAAATCTCACACTAAAAAATTCCATGATCTCATAAATCATCAAACTCATGCCCCGAAGTAATTTTCTGTGGAGTTTATTACAAGAAAGATATTCTTCATTACAAATCATTTAGTAAACCAATTGACTAGTACTTCAGAAACAAATCTTGCAAAACACAAGGACTAAATCTCCATGAATCAATTAAACAATCATGGGCCACAAGACTTCTTCTTGAATTAATTTCAACCGATTTATGGTTTCATCTTGCCGCATGCAAGACTCCAAACGAGATATGGACCACCTTGGAAAGTCTCTTTGAAACACAGGATAAGAAGAGAGGACATATGGTTGAGGTAGAGTTGAATACCTTGGATCCTAAATGTTTTGATAATATTCAAGATTTCTTTGCCAAGTTTAAATCTTTGATATTGAGCTTGGCATCTTGTGGTATTGATAATTCTACAAAAGTAGACCAACTTATTCTAACAATCTTGGCTAAGCTAGGACCAAAATTTGTTGTCTATGTCTCCACTTTCGATTTTGGAAGATATCTCTTGGGATCAAAGTGGAAGATTCCTACCATGGAGAAGTTCATTGATTCACTCAAACCTGAGAAAGAAAAACTCATTCAAATGGGCCTAATCAAGGATCCCAAAGCACATGCACTCACCATGCATGATGGAAAAGGATAATCCAAACAGAGAGGAAAGATGAAACAGAAAGAAAAGGAGGGATGTTCCAAACCCTTCAAGGATTCTTTAGGTTCCAAAGACTCTTCAAATTCGAAAGAGAAGAAGAAGAAGGAAAAGCAGTGAACTTATTGCAATAAACCAAATCATGAAAAATCCACATGCATAAAGAAGAAAATTGATTTTATGGCACAAGTACTTCAAAATATTAACCTTGGAAACTTCATTCTTGAAGGATCCAAGAAGAAGAAGGAAGAAGATCATGCTCCTAACAAAGGTAATCATCATGCTCTTGTTGCAATTAATTCCTCATCTGATTCATGGATTATAGATTCTGGTGCATCACATCATATGGCATCCAACGAGTAAGTTTTTACTTTGAGTGTATGCTCAAGACACCCTATTCTGATGGGGGATGATACTCCAGTAGTAGTAGCAGTACAGGGAAGAGTGGAACTCCCTAATGGCAATTTTCAGAATGTTTTACATGTTCCAAATATTTCTATAAATCCGCTCTTAGTTTATCATATCACTCAAACAAGAAAAAAGCTTGAATTTACATCAAATTCCATTTTTGTACTTGACATGCATGACAATTCCATTATTGAAATTGGTGAGGTAGATCACAAATAAAGGTTGTATAAATTCACTAAGTTTGTTGACCATGACTCCTCTTTACTACTGACGCATGTTGATGATAGTAGCAGAGTATGGCATGAGATATTTGTTCATTTAAACTTTAGGTACATGCAACGATAATATTCAAATGGGCCTAATCAAGGATCCCAAAGCACATGCACTCACCATGCATGATGGAAAAGGATAATCCAAATAGAGAGGAAAGGAGAAACATAAATAAAAGGAGGGATATTCCAAACCCTTCAAGGATTCTTTAGGTTCCAAAGACTCTTCAAATTCGAAAGAGAAGAAGAAGAAGGGAAAGCAGTGAACTTATTGCAATAAACCAAATCATAAAGAATCCACATGCATGAAGAAGCAAATTGATTTTATGGCACAAGTACATCAAAATAACAACCTTGGAAACTTCATTCTTGAAGGAGCCAAGAAGAAGAAGGAAGAAGATCATGCTCCTAAGAAAGGTAATCATCATGCTCTTATTGAATTTAATTCCTCATCTTATTCATGGATTATAGATTCGGGTGCATCACATCATATGGCATCCAACGAGGAGGTTTTTACTTTGATTTTATGCTCATGACCCCCTATTCTGATGGGGGATGATACTCCAGTAGAAGTAGCAGTATAGGGAAGAGTGGCACTCCCTAATGGCAGTTTGGAGAATGTTTTACATGTTCCAAATATTTCTATAAATCCGCTCTTAGTTTATCATATCACTCAAACAAGAAAAAAGCTTGAATTTACATCAAATTCAATTTTTGTACTTGACATGCATGATAATTCCATTATTGCAATCGGTGAGGTAGATCACAAATCAAGGTTGTATAAATTCACTAAGTTTGTTGACCATGACTCCTCTTTACTACTAACGCGTGTTGATGATAGTAGCAGAGTATGGCATGAGATATTTGTTCATTTAAACTTTAGGTACATGCAACGACTTTCCAAGCAAGGAATGGCCAAAGGCTTGCCAGATATTCACTTTTTGAAGGGTTTTGTGAAGGATGTATGCTTGGAAAGCATCCTAAAGAGAAGTTTGAAAAGGGAAAGGAAAAGAGAGCCTCCTCTTCCTTGGATCTTGTTCACAATTATGTCATGGGTCCATTTTGACATCAGTCCATCAACAAAGCAAGGTATTTCCTCACATTTATTAATGATTACTCACACTATACTTGGGTTTATTTTCTCAGGAAAAGGTCTGAAGTTTTTGAGCATCTCAAAGACTTCAAATCTATAGTAGAGGCACAGACTAGGAAGAAGATAAAGATCCTCCATACAGACAATGCGGGGTAGTACATCAACAAAGACGATCAAAATCTTTGTTGTAAGGCTAGTATCTAGTTGCAGCATACAATTCCATACACTCCACGACTGAATGAAGTTGTTGAAAGGAAGAACAAATCTCTCAAGGAGATGACAAATTTCATGTTGCATGTGAGGTCTCTTCCTTCGAAGTTTTGGGTTGAGGCACTTAACTGTGTTGCTTAAATACTGTTATCCCCGATTTTTAGGGATAACTAGGAGATCATGTCTTGAGGCCCACAGGTCCTAGACATGGAGTACCAATAGCACGATTGACCTGAACACGGCCCTGGAGGGCCCATCTTTGTCTTCTTCCATTAGCTTTGTCCTGTCAGCAGCAGCAGCGTGCATCGCCATCGGCTTGGTCCTGTATCAAAAGAGGTTCTTGCTCCATGAGGTAATTGGTCCAAGTATCATGGTATGTGTCACTTTTGATCATTGAAACCTTTAAATATATGCATCTGATTCCTTTCATCTCTAACAACTACTTGGATCTTACATTAGCCCACTTGTCCATGCTTGGGGAGATTGACAAGGTGCCCTAGCAAGCCTGTGCCCATAGGTCTTGGTTTGCCACTTCGGGAATTTCTTAAAAAAACCATCGTCTGCTCCCATCATAGCACCACTATTTCATCTTATCTCCCGCTCATTTATCCCATTCCCCTTGTTTGGGCATTGGGTTGACCTTTTTGTAGGATTGCACCTTATCTCGTGGGAAGAAGGGGCTAAAGGCCCAAAAGGAAAAAGCAGATGGTAAAAGACAAAAGCCTAAAAAATGAAACCTCGAGATGCTTGGCCTAGGGATCCCCGACAAGGCAATAAAAGGCCTCTCAACAAGAAACAAGAGGGACCCGGAAAATAACAAACAAGAACTAGTCAGAGGATAGGGGGTCTCATCACGAGCCAGCCTATTAGGTTCATGGGTACCTAACAATATGGCATTGCCACCATCTGGTTACCACTCCAGGGCAGTGACCTTTGGTTGTGTTATCGCAGAGTTTGTAGTTTAGATCAAAGGCTAAAGGATAAAGATCAAACTGGCGTAACGGGAACCTTCCCCACCCAATGTCACCTCAATGGGGAGGTTCTTTCTGTTTAGGGATGTTAGCCCAGGGGAGACGTCCCTGGCAACCTGGGGTTTTGAAGAGGCTAAGGTATAAAGCAAGGTTAAAGTTTCCTCCTCACAGGTTGCCACCTAGGTCAGATAGTCCGGCTAAACAACCAATAATGACGTCTATGCCCAATTGAAAACACCTGCCCAAAACAAGACAACAACAATACAATATTTATATGCAGGCTATAACTCAAAGGGTTAGTACTTCAATGACTATTTGCTATTATTTGATAAGCAATGTAAAGCAATAGATACAAATGAAGTCAATGTTTTGTCAATTAGTTATGAAAGAGCATCAATTCATCAATATCTATCAAGATGACTAAGCTAACAATGTATCCAATCAACAATTTGCTCAATAAATGCTTCAAATCATCATTTAATTGCTTATATTCAACTTTTGTTGCGTCAAGATGAGATAAAAAACTATGACGTCAGCCCTAATTAGGTTAGTTTGTTCGTTAGGGTTTCAAGATTTATAGTTTTGAGAGTGGTTTTGCAAACTAAAACTTCAACGTTGGAGGTTATATATCAATGCCTTAGGGTATATGGAGTCAAACAAGATAAGGGCACAAGGTCTTGAAAGGATGAAGACTTAAAGACTAGAGGGAAGGGATCCAGAGTGTTGCAAAGGCAGGGCCCTAGAATCAAAACCCTAGGGGAAAGAGGCTCACTCTCGTGTTTCTTAAGCAAGGCCTCGTGCTCTTTCCTCCTTCTTTAGGTCGACTTGGCAAAACGGCTAGCATAAATGATAAGTCTAAGGGAGAAAGTGTTGTAAGGACAAGGCTTTCAAACCCTAGAAGATGATGGCCCTAGGTGTAGATAAACTAGGCCTAGGACGTCACCCTCTTCCAACCTATGAACTTCAATGTTAGCTTAAGGGAAGAAGCAAGATGAGTGTAGCAAAGGCTAGGTTCAATCCCTCTTCTTCAATGGCTGAAAAATCTCTCTCTAAGGGGACATGTAACAATGACCTACTTGTGTGCTTGTTACCTAGGGTTTCACATCAACAATTTAATAAGCAAATGCAAGAAATTAGTCCTACAACCATTCAATTATGAAGTTTTGCAAGAAAATCACTTACATATCATGAAGAAAAGCATATGCAAACCCTAGTTGTAAACCTTCCTTGAGAGAAATGCCATAAAATGCCAAAAATATCCTTCCAATAGCAAGTGCGCCTCACTTCGACAACAAAAATACCCTAGGAGGGCGCAAAAATTAGACCTCATAAGTGTGAGTGAAATGTCTTATGTCAAAATGAGGGAAAACATCCTCAATATATATCATCCAATGACCTTTAATTAAAATTAGGTCATTAAAATAGCCAACAAGGCTAATAACTAAAAATCATACTGTTTTACATTAAACTGCTAAAAGAAAACCCTAAATGAGCAATGAGCAAGACGTCTAGCCCCTTTGAGGGAGACGTTGGCCCTTTTTGGGGAAAATCACAGCACTAGATGACAAACGTTGGCCCTCTCTGGGCCTCCAAACTCTGCGACACATGCCAAACTACGCTGTCAAACTGCCATGCGATGGAGGTGATGTCAAGGGCCTCTAGAGGACGTCCTGGGTCATCAGACGGACACGTTCCACCTGCAGTGGGTCAACCCCCTAGGGTTGGGCTCAGCCAAGGCGTCCTGGATGAAAATGTCCTTCTTCTTATCTCATGCAAAGGCTCGACCAATCATTGTCTTGTCTCTGCCCCTGATGAGGTCCCAACAACCATCTGATGGGCTCTTCAGACCCATGGAGGTCCAAACTAATCATCTCCCCATGTGTACCAGTCCACTTGGTACCTGTCTGACGAGCATGGTCCTACACATCAAAAACTTCGCCCTCCATGGGCTCATTAGTCCTGGGGATCATAGCAATGTCAATCATATTTCATCATTAATTTTATCAAATGCATGCATAAAACCCCTAGCATATCATCTAATAGATCAAAGACATTACAATGACCT